>CM040399.1:3938886-4096386 GCA_022702515.1 Ilyophis sp. 1 JC-2022
CAGAAGTTACAGATTCAAATCCCAGATGTGTTGATGTAGGCTGGAGCAAGTGGATTAACCCAAATGGCTCCATTGTAAATCCAGCTGTATAATCTGATCCTGTGTGTGTCACTCTGTGTTTGCAGGTAAATTATTTGAAATGAACGGTTTGCTCGGTTGAAGGATGGATCGGTCTCAGATGGGCTCCAATCAGACAACGTCTCAGCTTCCATATCCCATGTAATTTGATTCCCTGAGAGAATTAGGGAAATGGCATATTTTTATTGGCCACAGTGTGGATTTTAAATTACAGTAAAACCAGGTCTAATTGCATTCCACATCTCTGATCACTGCCTGTGTTGCATGCAGCTGAACAATATAATCTTCTCCTCTGAGTTCCTGTGGAACCGCCAGTCGCCACTTTCTCTGTGTCAAGACTCCGTTGCTGCCGTCTGATACGTATTTTAATTATCGTATTAACTGTCACCGGTGATTTGCCCCCAGAGCGGGCGTCGGCCCCCAGGGGCAGTGTCCCCACAGAGCGGTTTCGTTTGGATGGGCCGGCGCTGGAGCCGCTGTCAGCTGAAATCTGAGGATGCTAGCGGTTAGCATTTGTACGTTGGCGGGTCCCCCATGGGGAACAAACCCCCGCCTCCATGCGCACTCTTAGCTCTCCTCTTGGGGGACGGTTTCTCCCCATTGCCACCTTCATTAGTGACACTTTGTATCACAAATGATGTCTTCCTGCCCCGTCAAACCCTACCTGGCCCAATTGCTCCAGAAAAGTGTTTGAAGAAAGCTGATATGCCTGGTTAAAAATCCCCCCCCACCACCCACTCAGCCTTTGTCAAAGGTTTGACATCAATGAGCAAAGCTTCCAGCTGACGTTGGCTTAGCCTCAGTAACCCTGGTTAGGCCATGAATCCTGATGCTTAATTGCAGCTCACAAATCCTGATAATGGTAATGGCAAAATCTAAATGAATAACCGTATAACAATATTCGGTTGTATTTTCACATGCTGGACGTGTTGGATTGGCAGTTATATTGTATGTTTGAAATGCAATGACTAACTGACAAATTACATTTATATACACAGCTATGGGGGGGAGGAGTATTACTACTTGCAATCAACGCTTTTTGACCAATCCGGTCCATTAATATCGCACTGTTGCTAAAGAACTCATAAACAGCTCGGCAGCCTTTTATCAATGTGAAAATACGTCTTTAGTGAAATATGAAAATGATTAGTTGGAAGGGAGCAGAAATGATAGCCCTCACCTGCACCTCATTGGCCAAAGCCATGTCAATCATTTGGCTGAAGGAGTCGCTGACGTCCGTCAGTATCTCATGGATCACCTCTTTCATTGACGTGAGGAAATACTCATCCTCTGTATGTACACACCTGTGGACAGAGAAAGAGGCTAAAGGGACAAAGGTGTAGGCAAAGAGCATAACAAGCCATCAGTGTAGTCGGAACAAGCCAATAGCAGTAGTCTGTACATGAACATGGCGGCTTGTTGCATTGTAGAGATTAAGGATATACAGCTTTACGCAGCTGATGGGTTTGAGGGTACAGTGCGAGATGTATCGTACATAGGGCCGTAGCATACACTGTAGCGTACATAGGGCTGTAGGATACACTGTAGCATACATAACGCTAGTAAAGCCATGATAAACGGGTTCATCATTCAACTGTAACACAAACTGAGAGCAGTCTGCCAGCTCATTCAGAAAGTCTCTGGCTACACAAGGCTACACAAGGGAATAAGGCCGTTTACAGAAGTGAAAGTGCTATACCATTTCGCTCCAGTAAAAGAAATCTGTGGAGTCCAATTTGTCAGTGCATTCAAAGACTCTTGCGGAAACTTTTCATGACATATCTGGAATGATGTGTGTTGTATTACACACAAGAGAACACAACCATTGATGAAATAGAATAGCATATTCAGTGACTCTTTGGGTCATTGTATTGCAAGTCTTTGTGTGTTATATAGTAAAATTGTTGAAAGGAACCAATTGGAAGAGAGATGGCCCATTTTTCCAGATGAACATGATGTGAACATGATGTGGATGTGAGGAGTACCTCTCTGTGATGGCCGTCAGCTCCACACATTTACCCAGGAGAGATTTCTCATACTGCAGAGAGAAGGGAAAGTGTAAAACACAGTTACACATAAGTAATGGAAAACTAGTACTGTCTAGTACTAGTACAGTACTAACTCTGCATGTAAAATACCTGACAGTACTGACTCTGCATGTAAAGGATCTGACAGTACTGACTCTGCATGTAAAGGATCTGACAGTACTGACTCTGCATGTAAAGGACCTGACAGTACTGACTCTGCATGTAAAGGACCTGACAGTACTGACTCTGCATGTAAAGGACCTGACAGTACTGACTCTGCATGAAAAGGACCTGACAGTACTGACTCTGCATGTAAAGGATCTGACAGTACTGACTCTGCATGTAAATACCTGACAGTACTGACTCTGCATGTAAAGGACCTGACAGTACTGACTCTGCATGTAAAGGACCTGACAGTACTGACTCTGCATGTAAAGGACCTGACAGTACTGACTGTGCATGTAAAGGACCTGACAGTACTGACTGTGCATGTAAAGGACCTGACAGTACTGACTGTGCATGCAAAGGATCTGACAGTACTGACTGTGCATGTAAAGGACCTGACAGTACTGACTGTGCATGTAAAGGACCTGACAGTACTGACTGTGCATGTAAAGGACCTGACAGTACTGACTCTGCATGTAAAGGACCTGACAGTACTGACTCTGCATGTAAAGGACATGACAGTACTGACTGTGCATGTAAAGGACCTGACAGTACTGACTGTGCATGTAAAGGACCTGACAGTACTGACTGTGCATGTAAAGGACCTGACAGTACTGACTGTGCATGTAAAGGACCTGACAGTACTGACTGTGCATGTAAAGGACCTGACAGTACTGACTGTGCATGTAAAGGACCTGACAGTACTGACTGTGCATGTAAAGGACCTGACAGTACTGACTGTGCATGTAAAGGACCTGACAGTACTGACTGTGCATGTAAAGGATCTGACAGTACTGACTGTGCATGTAAAATACCTGACAGTACTGACTCTGCATGTAAAGGACCTGACAGTACTGACTCTGCATGTAAAGGACCTGACAGTACTGACTCTGCATGTAAAGGACCTGACAGTACTGACTCTGCATGTAAAGGACCTGACAGTACTGACTGTGCATGTAAAGGATCTGACAGTACTGACTGTGCATGTAAAGGACCTGACAGTACTGACTGTGCATGTAAAGGACCTGACAGTACTGACTGTGCATGTAAAGGACCTGACAGTACTGACTGTGCATGTAAAGGACCTGACAGTACTGACTGTGCATGTAAAGGACCTGACAGTACTGACTGTGCATGTAAAGGACCTGACAGTACTGACTGTGCATGTAAAGGATCTGACAGTACTGACTCTGCATGTAAAGGACCTGACAGTACTGACTCTGCATGTAAAGGACCTGACAGTACTGACTGTGCATGTAAAGGACCTGACAGTACTGACTGTGCATGTAAAGGATCTGACAGTACTGACTGTGCATGTAAAGGACCTGACAGTACTGACTGTGCATGTAAAGGACCTGACAGTACTGACTGTGCATGTAAAGGACCTGACAGTACTGACTCTGCATGTAAAGGATCTGACAGTACTGACTGTGCATGTAAAGGACCTGACAGTACTGACTCTGCATGAAAAGGATCTGACAGTACTGACTGTGCATGTAAAGGACCTGACAGTACTGACTCTGCATGTAAAGGACCTGACAGTACTGACTGTGCATGTAAAGGACCTGACAGTACTGACTCTGCATGTAAAGGACCTGACAGTACTGACTCTGCATGTAAAGGACCTGACAGTACTGACTCTGCATGTAAAGGACCTGACAGTACTGACTGTGCATGTAAAGGATCTGACAGTACTGACTCTGCATGTAAAGGACCTGACAGTACTGACTGTGCATGTAAAGGACCTGACAGTACTGACTCTGCATGTAAAGGATCTGACAGTACTGACTCTGCATGTAAAGGACCTGACAGTACTGACTGTGCATGTAAAGGACCTGACAGTACTGACTCTGCATGTAAAGGACCTGACAGTACTGACTCTGCATGTAAAGGACCTGACAGTACTGACTGTGCATGTAAAGGATCTGACAGTACTGACTCTGCATGTAAAGGACCTGACAGTACTGACTGTGCATGTAAAGGACCTGACAGTACTGACTGTGCATGTAAAGGATCTGACAGTACTGACTGTGCATGTAAAGGATCTGACAGTACTGACTGTGCATGTAAAGGATCTGACAGTACTGACTGTGCATGTAAAGGACCTGACAGTACTGACTGTGCATGTAAAGGACCTGACAGTACTGACTCTGCATGTAAAGGACCTGACAGTACTGACTCTGCATGTAAAGGACCTGACAGTACTGACTGTGCATGTAAAGGATCTGACAGTACTGACTCTGCATGTAAAGGACCTGACAGTACCGACTGTGCATGTAAAGGATCTGACAGTACTGACTGTGCATGTAAAGGACCTGGCAGTACTGACTCTGCATGTAAAGGACCTGACAGTACCGACTGTGCATGTAAAGGACCTGACAGTACTGACTCTGCATGTAAAGGACCTGACAGTACTGACTGTGCATGTAAAGGATCTGACAGTACTGACTGTGCATGTAAAGGACCTGACAGTACTGACTGTGCATGTAAAGGACCTGACAGTACTGACTGTGCATGTAAAGGATCTGACAGTACTGACTGTGCATGTAAAGGACCTGACAGTACTGACTCTGCATGTAAAGGATCTGACAGTACTGACTGTGCATGTAAAGGATCTGACAGTACTGACTCTGCATGTAAAGGACCTGACAGTACCGACTGTGCATGTAAAGGATCTGACAGTACTGACTGTGCATGTAAAGGACCTGGCAGTACTGACTCTGCATGTAAAGGATCTGACAGTACTGACTCGGCATGTAAAACAGAATATCTACAGTCTGTAAAGCAGTTTTTGAACACTCAGGTTTGTATTCTCAAATGCCATCCGATTAAATCAGACAAAACAGGAACGGCATACACATTTGTATTTCTAGAGCTTGGTTTAATGTTTAATCTTTTAAATGTTAAAACCTTGTTGTAAAATACTTTAACCATTAATGTATTTAAATGTATTGATGTAGAGCAGCCCCAGGAAAACCACAAGGATGCATGCAAGCGCACTACATTTAAATAAATCCATATTCAACCCAATCCAACGTCAAAGAAAAAGGCCGCTCGCAGATCCTCCGACTGGCATTAATTGACACTGCCTTCTGTTACAGAAGCATGATTACCTCAATAGCAAAGGACACTTCATCCATAGCCACAGAGGCTTGATTTCATTCAGTTTATTCAACATTAAATTCTCTTAGATTCCTTCCACCAATTATTCAAATGACCTCTAATGCTGATGAGCAGCTCAAGCAGTACGTGAGGTAATGCAGTAATGCTGTATCTGTAAACATAGCTTGTATTTTAATGCCCCAAATTACCATTCAATACCCAATGCTTATTCTGCAGTGAAAAATAATGACTGAACTGGTGTATAACTGAAACATTTTAATGGATAATAAGTGCAATGAATGATGATTGAACTGTGCATGAGCTAATTTGGTCTCGATAGTAAAAAAATAAATTTAAAAAAGCCATTGGACTAAGGTCGTGCTCTTTACACTCCAGTGGCTCCCGGTACTTCTGGGAAATTTGCCGGACGCACATGGACAGTATATTTTTTGTTCTATTTCATGGCTTATTGATATTATAATGTGAATTGCTGAAGAATGATGTAAAAACTGTGAGACACTACATTTAATTTAACGGGTTCATGAGTTTGGTGCTGCTTGAAAGCCTGGATTTCGGTGGCTATGGCGATGACGGCTAATTAGTGTTCTGTCAGATTCACCTGGACACTGCACCGAGCTCCATTCGCAATAACTGAGTTCATTCACTTCAACAACAGTATTTTTTTATTATTTAATTACATTTTTCTTTATTTCCAGCTAATGTTGTACTTAGATAGCTATGCAAGTCTTGGTGACGGATGAGTTGCAGTGTTTATGTTGTTCTTAGAGTGTGTGTAAGTGTTGGTGAAGGATGAGTTGCAGTGGTTGTGTTTAGAGTGTGTGCAAGTGTTGGTGAAGGATGAGTTGTCATGGTTATTTTGTGCTTAGAGTGTGTGTAAGTGTTGGTGAAGGATGAGTTGCAGTGGTTGTGTTGTGCTTAGAGTGTGTGTAAGTGTTGGTGAAGGATGAGTTGCAGTGGTTGTGTTGTGCTTAGAGTGTGTGCAAGTGTTGGTGAAGGATGAGTTGTCATGGTTATGTTGTGCTTAGAGTGTGTGTAAGTGTTGGTGAAGGATGAGTTGACATGGTTATGTTGTGCTTAGAGTGTGTGTAAGTGTTGGTGAAGGATGAGTTGTCATGGTTATGTTGTGCTTAGAGTGTGTGTAAGTGTTGGTGAAGGATGAGTTGCAGTGGTTGTGTTTAGAGTGTGTGCAAGTGTTGGTGAAGGATGAGTTGTCATGGTTATGTTGTGCTTAGAGTGTGTGTAAGTGTTGGTGAAGGATGAGTTGCAGTGGTTGTGTTGTGCTTAGAGTGTGTGTAAGTGTTGGTGAAGGATGAGTTGCAGTGGTTGTGTTGTGCTTAGAGTGTGTGTAAGTGTTGGTGAAGGATGAGTTGTCATGGTTATGTTGTGCTTAGAGTGTGTGTAAGTGTTGGTGAAGGATGAGTTGTCATGGTTATGTTGTGCTTAGAGTGTGTGTAAGTGTTGGTGAAGGATGAGTTGCAGTGTTTATGTTGTGCTTAGAGTGTGTGTAAGTGTTGGTGAAGGATGAGTTGTCATGGTTATGTTGTGCTTAGAGTGTGTGTAAGTGTTGGTGAAGGATGAGTTGTCATGGTTATGTTGTGCTTAGAGTGTGTGTAAGTGTTGGTGAAGGATGAGTTGTCATGGTTATGTTGTGCTTAGAGTGTGTGTAAGTGTTGGTGAAGGATGAGTTGTCGTGGTTATGTTGGGCTTAGAGTGTGTGTAAGTGTTGGTGAAGGATGAGTTGTGGTGTTTAAAGTATGTATGTGTTCTGTACTTCAGATGTCCTGCAGTACACTGTTCGGCCCTTGAAGAGTTTTTGGGAAGAAGGGCTGCTGTGCCCTCAGTCCAGAGGGCTGATTAAGGAGTTCAGCCAGCGTGTAACACGCGTGTTAAACACCTTCACAGGTGCATTTTCTCTAGAAGCGTCACACGTGTCCAGACACAAGGTGCTAATAGTATGTATGTCAGTGCATACTAAATATTACAGCCAAGCACTAAACTGGGCAATATTTCTGTCTGTTTCCCAGGAGAAAGAACCTTTTTTGTCAAAGTACACAGTGTCTACACTACACAGTGTCGAGACAAACATAAAGAGGAGAGAGCACAAACACCAAACCCTCTCCACGTGCGTAAAGTTTCACAGTTACACTGAGGTAGACCCACATTGTTTACATACAACCTATTTATACAGCCGGATATTTACTGAAGCAATTCAGGGTGGTATTTCACAAAGCAGGATTACCGAGTTAGCTGCAAAACCCAGAACCCTCTCAAATCTGGAACATGGACTGAAGTAAAAAGAGCTGTTCCGGGTTTTACTCAGTGCACTTATCCAGCTAACTTTGTAATCCTGCTTTGGAAAATACCCTCCAGGTTAAATCCGTTGCTCGAGGGTACAACCGCAGTGCCCAAGCTGGGAATTGAATCTACAACCTCAGAATCGCAAGGCCAGATCCCTAACCATTACGCAACACTGCCGCTGTCCACAGCATTAAAATCATCAATACCAGTCATTTCAATTATCTTAAACTCGTACTTGATTAATGAGGAAAAACCCTGAGATGAGAAGTAAAATGATGAAACTATAAATTATGGGCATGTACATAGTTTCCTCCCATAACTGCGTAATTGGACCACTTATTGCATTAAATCAATGCAGAATGCAATATGACTGCCCAGAATACAACTTTTGGTTCCCAGTTCATTCCTAGAAAATTATAGGAAACTTCGCCAACACAAAATCTGCCGTCTGGTTTCCCGGAACCTTGAACATTATTTTAAAGTAATTTTTTTTGGGCACAGGAAAGATCTTCAGACATTATTTAAAGGAGTTCAAATGGGAGTTATGGATGGTCCAGGAAGTTAGCGATGTTCAAAGAGTCCAGCATTTTGGAATATTCTTAAATCTTAAAATGTTAACAGATTGTGACAGCTGTGTTCTTAACACAAAGAGCCTGATTCACATTCACTAAGACCTTTAGCATGTGAAAAACCTTTGAACACGTGCAAAACCAATAACATGACCGATGATTGGTCATGGTATTGGGGCCTGAGAAAGGCAAACGTGTTCCGCACTATAAAACAGCATCGGAGCCTCCTGTTACCAACCAGAACCTCCTGTAGTTAAGAAGGAGCGGGAAAAAGGAATGCATCAGCAGAGTATCTTTGGCGGTAATGAGCGTTTATTACGCCTCCAGCACAGTGAGGCCCGTGTTGGCTCGAGCGTTTATTACGCCTCCAGCAGTGAGGCCCGTGTTGGCTCTAAGACAATTGGGGATAACATCCTACTTGTAATGTTACTTCACAACCAACGTTCCCTAATGTTCCCCAACATTCACAAACATTCCCCAAATGTTCCCCCAATGTTTCCTGTTTGTTAGCTGGGTTGCAATGGGATTGCAGGCCCCTGTAGTACAGAAAGGTCTCCATCTCTCTCACTCTCACCTTCTGCATTTCTGCTGGAGAGCTGCGGGTGGCGCTGTACTCCTGTATGAGGGAGTGCACGTGGCAGTTGGCTCGTACGGCGGTGCTGTGAACGCGCTGCCAGCGGCCTTTCTCCAGCCTCTGGAACATCTTTCCCAGCTCCGTGCTCACGATGAAGGCCCTCTTCAGCAGCGTCTGCAGGCCACCGGCAGCCCCGCCCTCGCCGGTCCCCTGCTCCCCGCCTCCGCCCCCGGCCCCGCCCACGATCAGCTCCCCCTGCACATCCTCATCCACGCCAATGGGCTTAGACTGCAGAATGCACATGCACTCCACCTCAGTCATGTGACGCAGGTCCTCCATCCAGCGCTGCACAGAGTCCACCTGGATCACGTGCTTCCTGGGAGGAGGAAAAGGACACGCCTTCAGCTGGGGTCACAGGTCACAAACCCTCTCCTCAGGTAATTAACTTTCATTAAACATGAACTATAAACTTGCAACAAAAAACAAAAATCATGTTTTGCCATATGGTTGGGGACCACAAGCCACAAAGACCTGTTTGCACAGTGCAGAGTCTTCACCAGATTAACTGATCAGAGTCCGGTCCACCCAATCATCTACCTGCATCCACACTCACCCAATCATCTACCTGCATCCACACTCACCCAATCACCTGCCTGCATCCACACTCACCCAATCACCTGCCTGCATCCACACTCACCCAATCACCTGCCTGCATCCACACTCACCCAATCACCTGCCTGCATCCACACTCACCCAATCACCTACCTGCATCCACACTCACCTAATCATCTACCTGCATCTATACTCACACCTGCCTGCGTCATTCTGCCACTACTTTAATTATTTTTGTTTTTTTTGGTGCAGGACAGGCTAAGGCTCACAGCCAGGAAGTAGGGACTTGCTATGCTAACGTCACAATGGAGAACTTGCTGCTGGAGGAAATGCCTCTTGTCAATCAATAGGTCAGAGGTCAACCCACAGCAAATCAATAGAGGCAATAAAGAGAGGGGTTAATACCACTTGGGCTAACAAAGCAAACATGCCTCTCCTGGGTTATACAGCAGCATAATGAGGAGGGTTTAACTAAGATCCCCCCTGCCCTCTGTTCCACAGCTGTGGAGGAGGAAGACGTGGTCAGATCTATATTAGCAGCAAAACCATTTCCTCTGGGTTCAGCCTAGTCAAATAACCCTCAATCCAATATCTTCTCCTTCCGCCACTGACCAATAGCCATCATCGACCCTCACTGCCCAGCCAATGAACGACAGCCGGGCGACCGTGGGTCTGATGACATCGTCACCACCGGGGAACCTGACGACTGAAAGTGAACATTTGGATAACAGCAGCAGTCAAATATCAGTGACAATTTTCTGTAGAATCTAAAGCAGTGGGTGATGTTTATATGGAGCAATGGTCAACAATTTAATCTCTGGTCCCCAGTGATACAGAGATGTCTAGGTTTGCACTTTGTCGTAATGGCGTATCTGTAGTATTTATAACCAAGAGAAATGGACATTGACCTTTTAACTGTTATCTCTGCATTCGTGTATTGAGTTTCAGCTTTGAAATGGAGCCGCTGAAACATGTCATTACTTTCAAACGGGTGACCGTATGGGGTTGGGGTGGACACAAATTCCTGACCTAATTGACAGTCTGCACCCTAATGCATATTTGCTGTATTAGCCGTGGCTCGTTTTGATGTTCGCAATTTATCTTAATATAGAGCATAAATTCCAACGGTAACAGCAACACTTATGAGCTGTTATAACACAGTACCCAGTATGTCCACAAAGTGTAGAATTTCCATACGTCTTCCAAATAGATGGAAGAATTAAATTTGACATTCAACTAGTAGAGACTAATTCAGTTTGGGCACATCCACCCTACACAGGCCCCCACCCTTACCAAGGTACCCCACACGATGGTACAGAAACCCAACCATGCCACCCCCCCTGCTGCAGATAGGACGGGTATCAGAGGAGACAGAAGGCTGAAAGTTGCTATTTTTCCTCCCCACTTAAAATAAAGCTATGACACACCTCAGCTGATCATGAGTGTCGTCATGGACGCAGCGGATAATGGCTCCTGCATTATTCATGAGGGCGACTAGGGTCAGTGGGTTCAAACACCTATCCCATAATCCTCCTCTGTGCTCTGAGCTGAGAAATATCAAATTATCAAACTGCACAGGCATGAGTGCACTTATCTTAAGGGGGGCCTTGTTCATGAGAAAGCCAATTATTCTACGGTAATTGAGACACTAAAAAGAAAAAAGAATGAGATGGACCAAAATAAATAAAACGTGAAATTTAATTAAAGATGGGATATGGAACATTTATAGTATTTCCTACGATGATAAGATCATTGAAGATTTTCCATTTTAACCACTCCTTTTCAGTCGTTAAAATAGTTGTGATATTTTCATTAAAATTATACTGCAATAATCTTTTTCAATGCATTTATAAAATATCTTTTGAGTTTTCCCAAAGGGCATCGCATTCTCTTCCAGGAACAATGAAGATTTCACAATAATTGTGCAGAATTTAACCGGAAGAGAAGTTAAGTTAAACTCCATGCTAAATTAGAAACTGTGGAGGCAAGGCCTCACCGTGCCAGGGTTGGAGTGGGTGTAAGTTGGCCAGGTTCTCCCCGGTTACCGCCACATTAGTTCCACTCAACACACACCCATGATTATCGTCTCTCGATCTCAGGTGGTACAGTAGGGATCACCCATTCCAAAAAAAAAAAACCTTGGGGAAAACTGTTCCAAAAATATAATTATGAGAAAATGTTTATTTCCATACTAGCACTAACAAAGAAGATAGGAACACATCATGGCTAGAACATGAGATCTGCAAAAGCACAATACCTAGACCTTTGATCAAACTACTGCAAAGTCTTTTCCAAACTGAATACATCTTAACTTTGTTCTTCCTACATTAAATGACCAGCAGGGCCACGGGATCTGGAATGCCCTGAGGGCCCATGGGGTTCTGAACACACTGTAAAGCACACGGTTCCTCATGTCATTTCACACAAGGTTGGTCCAAAACCAGGAATTACAGGCTTTGAAAGATCCAAATGTAATTCTGAATTCAGAATGAACCATGAAAAGATGGCACCTGTGTAGGTGTGGCTTAGATTACAGCAGATGACGATGTGGCCCAATGTCAGCTCATTTTGTGCAAAGAGTTCGTTAATACAGTAGCTTGAGTGATTCTAATGGGAGGAGCATGTTGGGCTAAAAGGTAGCTAAAAAGACTTGAGCCCCATAGTGCCCCATAGTGCTCCATAGAGCCCCATAGAGCCCCATAGTGCCCCATAGAGCCCCATAGTGCCCCATAGTGCCCCATAAAGCCCCATAGTGCTCCATAGAGCCCCATAGTGCCCCATAGTGCTCCATAGAGCCCCATAGAGCCCCATAGTGCCCCATAGTTCTCCATAAAGCCCCCATAGTGCCCCATAGTGCTCCATAGTGCCCCATAGTGCTCCATAGAGCCCCATAGTGCCCCATAGTGCTCCATAGAGCCCCATAGTGCCCCATAGTGCTCCATAGAGCCCCATAGAGCCCCAAAAAGCCCCATAGTGCCCCATAGTGCTCCATAGTGCTCCATAGAGCCCCATAGTGCCCCATAGAGCCCCATAGAGCCCCATAGTGCCCCATAAAGCCCCATAGTGCCCCATAGTGCTCCATAGTGCTCCATAGAGCCCCATAGAGCCCCATAGTGCCCCATAGTTCTCCATAAAGCCCCCATAGTGCCCCATAGTGCTCCATAGTGCTCCATAGAGCCCCATAGTGCTCCATAGAGCCCCACAGTGCTCCATAGTGCTCCATAGAGCTCCATAGAGCTCCATAGTGCCCCATAGTGCTCCATAGTGCTCCATAGTGCTCCATAGTGCTCCATAGTGCCCCATAGAGCTCCAGTGCTCCATAGAGCCCCATGGTGCTCCATAGTGCCCCATGGTGCTCCATAGTGCCCCATGGTGCTCCATAGAGCCCCATAGTGCTCCATAGAGCCCCATAGTGCCCCATAGTTCTCCATAGTGCTCCATAGAGCCCCATAGTGCCCCATAGTGCTCCATAGAGCCCCATAGTGATCCATAGAGCCACATAGAGCCACATAGAGCCCTATAGTGCCCCATAGTGCCCCATAGAGTGCCCTATAGAGCGCCCCATAGAGCTCCACAGAGCTCCATAGTGCTCCATAGTGCTCCATAGTGCCCCATAGATCTCCATAGTGCACTATGGGGCTCAAGTCTCTTTAGTTACCTTTTAGCCCAACATGCACCTCCCATTAGAATCACTCAAGCTGCTGTATTAACAAACTCTTTGCACAAAATTAGCTGACATTGGGCCACATCGTCATCTGCTGTAATCTAAGCCACAACTACACAGTATCACACATAGCCTATGAATCCATTACTGGAGAGAGTTGTTTAATCTGTCTTGCAATACAGTATTTACACCACAAGTACTGATAGATTTGAGTTTAATACCACTTTAGCATTGCCTTGGCCTGCAAGCTGTCTATGTCTCAAACCAGCACTCAGGCACAGTATTATTGCTTAGTGTTTGTGAGGCTGTGTCTGAGTGTGAGGGAAGGTGTGTGTGTGCATTTGTAAGGTTGTGTGTATGAGTGTGAGTGAAGGTGTGTTTGTGAGGGAAGGTGTGTGTGTGTGCGTGTGTGTGTGTGTGTGTGTGTGAAGGTGTGTTTGTGTGCGTTTGTAAGGTTGTGTGTATGAGTGTGAGTGAAGGTGCGCATTTGTGAGAGAGTGCGTGTGTGTGAGTGAGTGTGCGGGAAGGTGTGTGAGTGTGAGGGAAGGTGTGTGTGAGTGTGAGGGAAGGTGTGTGGGTGTGAGGGAAGGTGTGTGTGTGTGAGTGTGAGGGAAGGTGTGTGGGTGTGTGTGTGTGTGAGTGTGAGGGTAGGTGTGTGGGTGTGAGTGTGAGGGAAGGTGTGTGGGTGTGTGTGCTTGCCCATTTTGAGCGTCTCCCTTCTCTCTATAAATGACCAGGAACAGCTCGTAAAACACCAGACGTGCTTGTGAAACATAGTGCCCCATAGAGCTCCATAGTGCTCCATAGAGCACCATAGTGCCCCATAGGTTTCCCCTGGTTACCGCCACATTAGTTCCACTCAACACACACCCATGATTATCGTCACTCGATCTCAGGTGGTACAGTAGGGATCACCCATTCCAAAAAAAAAAAACCTTGGGGAAAACTGTTCCAAAAATATAATTATGAGAAAATGTTTATTTCCATACTAGCACTAACAAAGAAGATAGGAACACATCATGGCTAGAACATGAGATCTGCAAAAGCACAAAACCTAGACCTTTGATCAAACTACTGCAAAGTCTTTTACAAACTGAATACATCTTAACTTTGTTCTTCCTACATTAAATGACCAGCAGGGCCACGGGATCTGGAATGCCCTGAGGGCCCATGGTGTTCTGGAATGCCCTGAGGGCCCATGGGGTTCTGAACACACTGTAAAGCACACGGTTCCTCATGTCATTTCACACAAGGTTGGTCCAAAACCAGGAATTACAGGCTTGGAAAGATCCAAATGTAATTCTGAATTCAGAGTGAACCATGAAAAGATGGCACCTGTGTAGGTGTGGCTTAGATTACAGCAGATGACTATGTGGCCCAATGTCAGATCATTTTGTGCAAAGAGTTTGTTAATACAGCAGCTTGAGTGATTCTAATGGGAGGAGCATGTTGGGCTAAAAGGTAACTAAAGAGACTTGAGCCCCATAGTGCCCCATAATGCCCCATAGTGCCCCATAGTGCTCCATAGTGCTCCATAGAGTCCCATAGAGCCCCATAGAGCCCCATAGAGCCCCAAAGTGCCCCATAGTTCTCCATAAAGCCCACATAGTGCCCCATAGTGCTCCATAGTGCTCCATAGAGCCCCATAGTGCCCCATAGTGCTCCATAGAGCCCCATAGTGCTCCATAGAGCCCCATAGAGCCCCATAAAGCCCCATAGTGCCCCATAGTGCTCCATAGTGCTCCATAGAGCCCCATAGTGCCCCATAGAGCCCCATAGAGCCCCATAGTGCCCCATAAAGCCCCATAGTGCCCCATAGTGCTCCATAGAGCCCCATAGTGCCCCATAGTGCTCCATAGAGCCCCATAGTGCCCCATAGAGCCCCATAGTGCCCCATAAAGCCCCATAGTGCCCCATAGTGCTCCATAGAGCCCCATAGTGCCCCATAGTGCTCCATAGAGCCCCATAGAGCCCCAAAGTGCCCCATAGTTCTCCATAAAGCCCACATAGTGCCCCATAGTGCTCCATAGTGCTCCATAGAGCCCCATAGTGCCCCATAGTGCTCCATAGTGCTCCATAGAGCCCCATAGTGCCCCATAGTGCTCCATAGAGCCCCATAGAGCCCCATAAAGCCCCATAGTGCCCCATAGTGCTCCATAGTGCTCCATAGAGCCCCATAGTGCCCCATAGAGCCCCATAGTGCCCCATAGTTCTCCATAAAGCCCCCATAGTGCCCCATAGTGCTCCATAGTGCTCCATAGAGCCCCATAGTGCCCCATAGTGCTCCATAGAGCCCCATAGTGCCCCATAGAGCCCCATAGAGCCCCATAAAGCCCCATAGTGCTCCGTAGTGCCCCAAAGTGCTCTATGGGGCTCTATGGAACACTATGGGGCACTATGGGGCACTATGAGGCTCAAGTCTCTTTAGTTACCTTTTATCCCAACATGCTCCTCCCATTAGAATCACTCAACCTGCTGTATTAACAAACTCTTTGCACAAAATGAGCTGACATTGGGCCACATCGTCATCTGCTGTAATCTAAGCCACACCTACACAGTATCACACATAGCCTATGAATCCATTACTGGAGAGAGTTGTTTAATCTGTCTTGCAATACAGTATTTACACCACAAGTACTGATAGATTTGAGTTTAATACCACTTTAGCATTGCCTTGGCCTGCAAGCTGTCTATGTCTCAAACCAGCACTCAGCCACAGTATTATTGCGTAGTGTTTGTGAGGCTGTGTCTGAGTGTGAGGGAAGGTGTGTGTGTGCATTTGTAAGGTTGTGTGTATGAGTGTGAGTGAAGGTGTGTGTGTATGAGTGTGAGTGAAGGTGTGTTTGTGAGGCTGTGTGTATGAGTGTGAGTGAAGGTGTGTGTATGACTGTGAGTGAAGGTGTGTGTATGACTGTGTGAAGGTGTGTGTGCGTGAAGGTGTGTGAGTGAAGGTGTGTGTGTGCGTTTGTAAGGTTGTGTGTATGTGTGTGAGTGAAGGTGTGTGCGCGCGTTTGTAAGGTTGTGTGCATGTGTGAGTGAAGGTGTGTGTGTGTGTGTGTGTGTGTGTGTGTGTGTGTGTGAAGGTGTGTTTGTGCGCGTTTGTAAGGTTGTGTGTATGAGTGTGAGTGAAGGTGTGTGTATGAGTGTGAGTGAAGGTGTGTGTGTGTGTGTGTGTGTGTGTGAATGTGTGTGAGTGAAGGTTTGTTTGTGCGCGTTTGTAAGGTTGTGTGTATGAGTGTGAGTGAAGGTGTGCGTTTGTAAGGTTGTGTGTACGAGTGTGAGTGAAGGTGCGCATTTGTGAGTGTGTGTGTGTGTATGTGTGTGTGTGTGTGTGAGTGTGTGAGTGTGAGGGAAGGTGTGTGGGTGTGTGTGTGTGTGTGTGTGAGTGTGAGGGTAGGTGTGTGGGTGTGTGTGTGCTTGCCCATTTTGAGCGTCTCCCTTCTCTCTATAAATGACCAGGGGCAGCTCGTAAAACACCAGACGTGCTTGTGAAACATAGTGCCCCATAGAGCTCCATAGTGCCCCATAGTGCCCCATAGTGCCCCATAGTGCCCCATAGGTTCCCCCCGGTTACCGCCACATTAGTTCCACTCAACACACACCCATGATTATCATCTCTCGATCTCAGGTGGTACAGTAGGGATCACCCATTCCAAAAAAAAAAAAAACCTCGGGGAAAACTGTTCCAAAAATATAATTATGAGAAAATTTTTATTTCCATACTAGCACTAACAAAGAAGATAGGAACACATCATGGCTAGAACATGAGATCTGCAAAAGCACAATACCTAGACCTTTGATCAAACTACTGCAAAGTCTTTTCCAAACTGAATACATCTTAACTTTGTTCTTCCTACATTAAATGACCAGCAGGGCCACGGGATCTGGAATGCCCTGAGGGCCCATGGGGTTCTGAACACACTGTAAAGCACATGGTTCCTCATGTCATTTCACACAAGGTTGGTCCAAAACCAGGAATTACAGGCTTTGAAAGATCCAAATGTAATTCTGAATTCAGAATGAACCATGAAAAGATGGCACCTGTGTAGGTGTGGCTTAGATTACAGCAGATGACGATGTGGCCCAATGTCAGCTAATTTTGTGCAAAGAGTTTGTTGATACAGCAGCTTGAGTGATTCTAATGGGAGGAGCATGTTGGGCTAAAAGGTAACTAAAGAGACTTGTGCTCCATAGTGCCCCATAGTGCCCCATAGAGCCCCATAGTGCTCCATAGTGCCACATAGAGCCCCATAGTGCCCCATAGTGCCCCATAGTGCTCCATAGAGCCCCATAGTGCTCCATAGAGCCCCATAGTGCTCTATAGTGCCCCATAGTGCTCCATAGAGCCCCATAGAGCTCCATAGAGCCCCATAGTGCTCTATGGGGCTCAAGTCTCTTTAGTTACCTTTTAGCCCAACATGCTCCTCCCATTAGAATCACTCAAGCTGCTGTATTAACAAACTCTTTGCACAAAATTAGCTGACATTGGGCCACATCGTCATCTGCTGCAATCTAAGCCACACCTACACAGTATCACACATAGCCTATCAATCCATTCCTGTGAGGGAAGGTGTGTGTGTGAGGGAAGGTGTGTGTGCTTGCCCATTTTGAGCGTCTCCCTTCTCTCTATAAAGGACCAGGAGCAGCTCGTAAAACACCTGACGTGCTTGTGAAACATAGTGCCCCATAGAACCCCATAGTGCCCCATAGGTTCCCCCCGGTTACCGCCACATTAGTTCCACTGAACACACACCCATGATTATCATCTCTCGATCTCAGGTGGTACAGTAGGGATCACCCATTCCAAAAAAAAAAAAACCTCGGGGAAAACTGTTCCAAAAATATAATTATGAGAAAATGTTTATTTCCATACTAGCACTAACAAAGAAGATAGGAACACATCATGGCTAGAACATGAGATCTGCAAAAGCACAATACCTAGACCTTTGATCAAACTACTGCAAAGTCTTTTCCAAACTGAATACATCTTAACTTTGTTCTTCCTACATTAAATGACCAGCAGGGCCACGGGATCTGGAATGCCCTGAGGGCCCATGGGGTTCTGAACACACTGTAAAGCACACGGTTCCTCATGTCATTTCACACAAGGTTGGTCAAAAACCAGGAATTACAGGCTTTGAAAGATCCAAATGTAATTCTGAATTCAGAATGAACCATGAAAAGATGGCACCTGTGTAGGTGTGGCTTAGATTACAGCAGATGACGATGTGGCCCAATGTCAGCTCATTTTGTCCAAAGAGTTTGTTAATACAGCAGCTTGAGTGATTCTAATGGGAGGAGTATGTTGGGCTAAAAGGTAACTAAAGAGACTTGAGCCCCATAGTGCCCCATAGTGCCCCATAGAGCCCCATAGAGCCCCATAGAGCCCCATAGTGCTCCATAGAGCCCCATAGTGCCCCATAGTGCCCCATAGTGCCCCATAGTGCCCCATAGTGCGCCATAGAGCCCCATAGTGCCCCATAGTGCGCCATAGAGCCCCATAGTGCCCCATAGTGCCCCATAATGCTCCATAGTGCCCCATAGTGCGCCATAGTGCTCCATAGTGCTCCATAGAGCCCCATAGAGCTCCATAGTGCCCCATAGTGCCCCATAGTGCTCCATAGAGCCCCATAGTGCTCCATAGAGCCCCATAGTGCCCCATAGTGCTCCATAGAGCCCCATAGTGCCCCATAGAGCCCCATAGTGCTCTATAGTGCCCCATAGTGCTCCATAGAACCCCATAGAGCTCCATAGAGCCCCATAGTGCTCTATGGGGCTCAAGTCTCTTTAGTTACCTTTTAGCCCAACATGCTCCTCCCATTAGAATCACTCAAGCTGCTGTATTAACAAACTCTTTGCACAAAATTAGCTGACATTGGGCCACATCGTCATCTGCTGCAATCTAAGCCACACCTACACAGTATCACACATAGCCTATCAATCCATTACTGGAGAGAGTTGTTTAATCTGTCTTGCAATACAGTATTTACACCACAAGTACTGATAGATTTGAGTTTAATACCACTTTAGCATTGCCTTGGCCTGCAAGCTGTCTATGTCTCAAACCAGCACTCAGGCACAGTATTATTGCTTAGTGTTTGTGAGGCTGTGTCTGAGTGTGAGGGAAGGTGTGTGTGTGCATTTGTAAGGTTGTGTGTATGAGTGTGAGTGAAGGTGTGTTTGTGAGGCTGTGTGTATGAGTGTGAGTGAAGGTGTGTGTGTGTGAGGGAAGGTGTGTGTGTGTGTGAGGGAAGGTGTGTGGGTGTGTGTGTGTGTGAGTGTGAGTGTGAGTGAAGGTGTGTGGGTGTGTGTGCTTGCCCATTTTGAGCGTCTCCCTTCTCTCTATAAATGACCAGGAGCAGCTCGTAAAACACCAGACGTGCTTGTGAAACAAATGATAGGCAATTAAGACAGGTGAACCCTGACAGCCCAGTTAAAAGACAAATTATTTTTTTCTTCGGGGTGATCTGGGGCGGGCGCTGTTGCTGGGGCACTATGGGGCACTATGGAGCTCCCTATAGAGCTCCCTATAGAGCGGCCCATAGAGCACCATATAGAGCTCCCTATAGAGCGCCCAATAGAGCGCCCAATAGAGCTCCATAGTGCCCCATAGAGCTCCATAGTGCCCCATAGTAGTGCCCCATAGTGCTCCATAGTGCTCCATAGAGCCCCATAGTGCCTCATAGTGCCCCATAGTGCACCATAGTGCACCATAGATCTCCATCGTGCCCCATAGAGCCCCATAGAGCCCCATAGTGCTCCATAGTGCTCCATAGTGCTCCATAGTGCTCATTAGAGCCCCATAGTGCCCCCCTAGTGCCCCATAGTGCTCCATAGAGCCCCATAGTGCCCCATAGAGCCCCATAGAGCCCCATAGTGCCCCAGCAACAGCGCCCGCCACAGATCACCCCAAAGAGAAAAAAAATTAGTCTTTTAACTGGGCTGTCAGGGTTCACCTGTCTTAATTGTCTATCATTTGTTTCACAAGCACGTCTGGTGTTTTACGAGCTGCTCCTGGTCATTTATAGAGAGAAGGGAGACGCTCAAAATGGGCAAGCACACACACACACACACACACACACACACACACACACACCTTCCCTCACACACACACACACACACTTTCTCTCTCTCACAAATGCGCACCTTCACTCACACTCGTACACACAGCCTCACAAACGCACATCTTCACTCACACTCATACACACAACCTTACAAACGCACACACACACCTTCACTCACACACCTTCCCTCACACACACACACCTACACCTACACTCACACACACCCACACACCTTGCCTCACACACACACACACCTTCCCTCACACACACACACACACACACACATACTTTCTCTCTCACAAACGCACACCTTCACTCACACTCATACACACAACCTTACAAACGCACACACACACCTTCACTCACACACCTTCACTCACACTCATACACACACCTTCACTCACACTCATACACACAACCTTACAAACGCACACACACACACACACACCTTCACTCAGTCATACACACACCTTCACACAGTCATACACACACCTTCACTCACACTCATACACACAACCTTACAAATGCACACACACACCTTCACTCACACTCAGACACAGCCTCACAAACACTAAGCAATAATACTGTGCCTGAGTGCTGGTTTGAGACATAGACAGCTTGCAGGCCAAGGCAATGCTAAAGTGGTATTAAACTCAAATCTATCAGTACTTGTGGTGTAAATACTGTATTGCAAGACAGATTAAACAACTCTCTCCAGTAATGGATTCATAGGCTATGTGTGATAAACTGCTCCCAAACACTTGGGATGATACATATTTACATATGAATGAATAGAACAACACAGCAGTCAGTGGCTTATTGTAGTAAACTAAGCAGTGAATATGGTATATTCTTCACCTTTGCTGTGCCGCGGAATTACTGAGGGAAATAATTTACAGAGCGGAGAGTAGCACTGGAGACGCGCAGACTGCACCCCTCGCTTCAGCCGCGCGCAAACGAGCATCGTGATTTATACACAAACGATCGCAGCGGGGCCTGCAGGAACGGATTATCCCCGTCCGCTGAAACCGGTTAAGGGATTATCTATCCGATCGGTGGCCATCCACAACTGCGCTGACAAATATCCATCAGTGTTTAATCAACCGATTGTCTAGCAAACTCACGATCTCTAATAAATACACCCGAATGCTGAGTTTCTACAGGATAATTCACTGTAGCCTACTGATGCATTCGTACCTGTTGACTTCATAAACAACGAGTGATGTTCAGATTGAACAATAATGATAGTTTAAAACTACCATTTTTGTACTAAAATCCAACTCGTTAATTTACAGCTCTGTCCTTTTAATTTTGACAATGGAAATAGTTTTAATCAATGAGTAGGCTACGTTACCTACCTGATAGTATTTTGTTTTCACATGCATTCGATATATTCATGTTTCACATTTTTGCTTGTATGACAATTTAATCACCTTAAATCCATCAGACGTGGGCCAAATTTGAAGTGACTCTTTCAGCTGCCCGAGGGGTACTAATAACTGCACAGATATTTTAAAAAGCTTTTAGTATTACCAGCAATGCTACAAATGAGGTCAGTCAGTGCAAAATTATAGGACCTGAGTTAACTGCATTTAAGCAAATACATGCCCTAAAACAACAGTGGGCAATAGGCCATCATTAATTCACACCCGCACATTTAACCATCATTTTATGTGGACGTTTTATGACACCTTTTATGTTTGGGGTCAAATTGACCTCAACAGTTTAAACTGACAAAATTATTGTAATAGAGACATTTTGATACTATGTGTATTAAAATATATATTATAATAATATATTAAATATATTATATATATAAAAAATTCTAATTTTAGAGCCGGAGGGAAGTGAAAGTTTGAAATCTGTATGGGAAAGTACCCAGAATCACCCACAAAAAAATCTGAGGAAGAAAATCAAATAAGCAGTATATTTTCTTCTGTTTAATACAGCTACAGAGCCCCACACAACACCTCTGTATACAAGGCTTGGTGCAGGCCTTTTGAAAACAGCATGATGTTGAAGCCATGTTTTTTTAATTTAATTTCACCAAATTAGGAAAAGTCATACAGGATGAAAAAATGAGGTTAACTGGTTTTTAAGAGACATCAGACACTGAATGGTGTCAAATTTACCCCAAACAGGATGGTTAAACCAGTCAGGAGAAGGACACACATCACAATTTACTCAAAAACAACAAAAAAGACAACAAAAAAAAAAAAAACATAGCAACGTGGAAAATCAGTGTTTTATTCATCAAAACAGCACCAATTCAAGTACCATATCAATTTCAAAAACTGAACAGACAATATTGATTGCATTTATTTCAGTGGTATTGAATATTTCATACCTTTGCTAATAAAATGACAGACGTACTACAATCACCCAATTGTGACTCATTATTAGTGTCACAATCTCTTGTTAATTGATAAGGACGCTGCACTGAACATGTTAACATGTTTCCAGAAGAGGGCGCTGTTTGCAATTTAAATTATGCTGAAAGTTCTGTGAATTGTGTCGCAACAAAAACATACACGCCAGATCTTCAACTTAATCCGCTCTGTAATATAGTCCTGTTTAGTCCTTTCTGGCCAAAGGCAGCAGGAATGATTCATACATTTCCATGAGCATTAACTAAGGCTCAAGCATCGTGCTCTTGTTTGTATGACACAAACTCTGCAGCCCTGGTATATGACAGGGTTCCATTCTCAAAATAGCTCCCGGTCACCGGCAGACAGGAAAGCTCACGGATCACGGAAATCATCTACACAATCTTTTTCTAGTCTCTTACTCTGCCGCAGTAAACCTGCTTTTATCTCAACACCCAAATTAAGAGAATGTCATTTTCAAAAGAAAAGATGGTTGTAGAAGAAAACTGCTTATCCTTATACCGGCAGAATGTGATCCACTGAAAGTGATTCTGGAATGTTCTGGATTACATTAACGGTACCTCCTGTATAATTAACACGTTGCTCTCATCTATTTACAGTGCAAGACACACAAGCTGACAATTTAAATACTGTATGAAAAACATAAGGAAATACAAAAACATTTTAGCACCATCCGGCTTTGCGCACAGAAATGAGTGCAGGGTTTTAACGGTGCACATAATTTTGGGCGAGGTGCTATAGCGGTCCGCTGCCGTTGCACAGCGAGTGATGAAAGACAGACACAAAGGCCTCAGAGACCGACAGCATGGCTGCACAGCCACCACCTGTCACCACTAAAGCGTAGCAGGTATGTTTTGCTGTGGGAACGCTAATTGTTCTTTAGCTGTGTGTGTGTGTGTGTGTGTGTGTGTGTGTGTGTGCGTGCGCGTGTGTGCGCGCGTGTGCATGCGCTTAAGGATTATACCAAGTAAAGAAAAAAGTTGAACAAGAATGATATGTCATTCAAGAGTAAAACACATATACTCAACATACTCAACTCAAAATTGAATGGGTAAAATAATTCAATAATGCCACTCCATGAAGCCATATACAGTTGTGTTCAAAAAAATAGCAGTACAACATCAGTAACCTGATGAACCATTGTTATTAGTAGTAGTGATATTTCTGCATGGCAAATAATTTACTTGTAGATGTAGTCGTGTAATAGAAAAACAACAGACCCAACTGTCATGACATGCACGCTGCTTGTTCTGAGTAATTGACTCATTCATTGAAAGTGTTCAAAATAATAGCAGTGTGGAGTTTAATTAGATAATTCATTAATTCTGTGAAAAAAACAGGTGTCATTAATTGTCCTTTATTAAGAAAGAAGGGAAGCAAATGTTTCACACGTTATAAAATATATTTCCTTCTGAATTGCTAAGTAAAATGGGCCGTTCCAAACATTGTTCGGAGGAACAACATAATTTGATTAAAAAGTTGATTGGAGAGGGGAAAACGTATAAAGAACTGAAGCAAATTATAGGATGCTCAAATGCTTTAAAATGGCAACAAAAACCCGAAACACACGGAAGAAAACGAGCAACTACTGTAAAAACGGATCGAAGAATAGTCAGAATGGCAAAGATTCAGCCAAACATCACCTCCAGAAAGATCAAAGATGATCTAAAATTACCTGTAAGTGCTATAACGTAGACTTGATAAAATTTGTTAATGCTTTGATTTGGAATTGAATGTGTAATGTTTCCACTACATTTGAAATATTGAACTAAAAGCTATTAAAAAATATTTGCACTTTATTCACTTTTTTTTTTTTTTAACGCACTGCTATTTATTTGAACACCACTGTATGAAATGACACCAAAATCAATGAGCGATGCCCTGGGGGTGTAATGAGCGATGCCCTGGGGGTGTAATGAGCGATGCCCTGGGGGTGTAATGAGCGATGCCCTGGGGGTGTAATGAGCGATGCCCTGGGGGTGTAATGAGCGATGCCCTGGGGGTGTAATGAGCGATGCCCTGGGGGTGTAATGAGCGATGCCCTGGGGGTGTAATGAGCGATGCCCTGGGGGTGTAATGAGCGATGCCCTGGGGGTGTAATGAACGATGCCCTGGGGGTGTAATGAGCGATGCCCTGGGGGTGTAATGAGCGATGCCCTGGGGGTGTAATGAGCGATGCCCTGGGGGTGTAATGAGCGATGCCCTGGGGGTGTAATGAGCGATGCCCTGGGGGTGTAATGAACGATGCCCTGGGGGTGTAATGAGCGATGCCCTGGGGGTGTAATGAGCGATGCCCTGGGGGTGTAATGAGCGATGCCCTGGGGGTGTAATGAGCGATGCCCGGGGGGTGTAATGAGTGATGCCCTGGGGGTGTAATGAACGATGCCCTGGGGGTGTAATGAGCGATGCCCTGGGGGTGTAATGAGCGATGCCCTGGGGGTGTAATGAGCTCCCTGCTGCAGTCAGGACAGCAGAGACCCTGCCCATCTTCCCACACAGATAGAAGACCCACGTCTTCAGACTGCACCGTGGCGCCCATCACCCTCTTTAGCTATCCTCTTTCTTTTGGAATCTCCTCTTGGGTCAATAGCGTTATAGGTATTGCTGTGTAATAGTAGGTTATCCGCATAGTAGTATATGAGAATTTTAAAAGTTAACTTGGGCACAGTTAACATCCGCTGCCCATGCATAAGGTATCACCCATGGCCGGTTCTAGGCATAGACGACATAGGCGATCACCTAGGGCCCCATCTCTCTGGAGGGGACCCACCCCGGACTGTAATTACACCCCCTCCCCCCACCTTTACCCTCAGCCCAGGTCCCTGGGTAGGATATAAATATTTTGGCTTAGAGCCTCTAATAGGCTACAATAGATTACAGCCCTGATATCTCCACACTGAACACGAGGGCTCTTTAGCAGGATGTGCACCACTCAACAAAACTCATCTGCCTTTTCATAATCTTAAGTTTTAACTGCCGTTTTATGAGAACTCCAGAGACCTCAGGGTGGTAACATTCTGTCTGCGACTCGAAGGTACGATGTGAGCACAACAGTGTCCTGCCTACCAAAAGCACACAACGTCCGTCACGGGGGAATATCTTTTTCTGTCTTAAAGCGGACACTCTGAATATCAGGCTTCCATCTCTCAAACGTCCTGCGGGGCAGAATAGGCCCAATCAATAACACAGATCTTCCTTTACAGAGCGAGAGAGGTGCTTTGGTCTCTAAAGTTAGAGGGGTTCAGAGGGCCTCTCAAAGCATCTAAAAAAAACAGGGTCTCATCTCTTTATACTCCATCACTCTGAAGCCCCACCAACCAGATAAAACAGCCCACTCAGTCGGGAGGGGAAAGCACACCCCAACATCTGAAAAGATTCCTCACAATTTAGCCCAGGACGGGCCCTGTTTGAAAGGATATGTATGTATAAGTGCACTACGTATATGTAAGTGCATTACTGTCCTGCACTCTACGTGAAACGCAGTTTTAAATCCATTCCAGGTCTAAATGACCACAGCCTGTGGGAACAGGCAGCCGGTACTAATCTGCTTTCAGGTCAGGGCGTCCGTTTCATTTACCGTTTCATTCACAGACAAACCAATGTGCAAAATTGATTTTTTATTTTTTTTGATCCGAGTATGTCCAATCTCAGCAACAGGACTTGGTAAATATCATAATTTACATTCCACTGCTGATCTCTGGAGGGGAGCGTCACTCAAATCGCAGCCGATCGATAAGAGTCCAGTGTGTCTCCAGGCTCTGGAAACAGAACGGACACAGTGGGGAATTTTCCTTTTTAATGAATCCACGTCTCCTACCAGAGTAAATGAGACATTCGTCTCACAAGCTGCTCCAGCCCCTCCCCACTCAAACCTTCCCTGTTTTCCACCTGAATCCGGTGTATGAAGAGTGAGCAGCTTGTAAAGTACAGTTATAGAATTAAGTCTAATATGAGGTGTGTGAGTGTGAGCAAATGGGCCAAAGTAGCCAAAGCTAAGCCATTACACAACAAATGCTAACACACATACACTCAAGAACACAGACTCAAACATGTGCCTGCTCTCTCGCCGCCTCTCTCACGCACACGCACACAGCTAGCCCAGGAATGTCTACTGTGACATAGACTGACAGCACTGTTGAAAATGACTGCTGTACGCTCATTAAAAAACAGACCTGAATAAGTCTTTTGTACTACAGAGACCTTTACAGTGTAGCTACTGTTTAACATCGGATAAAGATTATTCTGAAAAATGCGTGCAAGCAGAAATATTTTACCATAAATTTGCTTTGTATATGGCAAATTATATGATACACGGGAAACAAATGAATTAAAAAATGTACACACAAGTTGAATCTTGTTTAGTTAATTAATTCCCAAGCAAGCTGCCCTTGCACTTATTAATCTAGCCTTTGTTTGCAGCTTGTTTGCATTGGACATGGAGGGAAATATCCCCTTTAATATAGACCACAGGAAGCAAAGGGGTGCGTCCCAATACTCAAAAATGCACCCTTCTTTCCTCCACTACGACCTCCACTCCTCCGTGCCCCAGAAACCCATCTGTTGTGTCCTCCCTCCCTCCACTGTCCCAATAGCGGAGGAGACGAGCGAAGCGCCTTCAAACTCGGGCTCTCCTCTGGCGAAGCATACAACGATGTATCCTACTGCTGAAGTTTTTTTTGGGGTGAAATCAGAATGCTTACGCCCACAGAGATTGAAAAGTGGCAACAGTGGTGATGCGTAGCTATGCCATATATGAATCTCCCCAAGATAATGATTCCACAATGTAAGATATTTAGCCTAAATTGTGCGTGCTTCAGTAGGTTATTATCGGACATAGCATACTCTACGCAAAGGCTAGATTGCCTACAACAGATGCAAGTTTGTTTTTGTGGTTCATATGCAGTCATATTGGGCAATTTAAGATGGGGACACAGCTTTATTTATTTGCTTGCACATTAATAACTAAACATAAATAAGCATGACAGCTACCATTATTATTTCAATAGGCTATGTGAATATGCATGAATTAATTTATTCAACCAATCATATCCAAAGAGCGTATTTAAATTTCAGATGTTACAGTGAGAAGGTGTGACCACTATAGTGATACTATGAACATTGGGAAACAATGACTCCGATAATATGACGCGACAGTTCGTTTCACTAATCTACAGAAATGTTTCCGAATTAGCTTCTTTGAGATGCAAGGAACTGGCAATAGAATGTAGGCTGTCACAGTATAGGCCTAGCTACAGTATATGAGGTGAATTAGTGCTCTGTAGCCTAATTCACATTGGGATTCTGCAATTACAGTAAATGTTTACATGTACGCGATGTTTACCCTACTTTGATCCAATGTTGCTGATTACATATAGTGTACAAACTGCAATGTCAGGTAGCCTACATGATTATAGCTAGCCTACTGTACATGCAACTACTTGTAACCTACTTGAAACTTACAAGATATTTTACAGCTTTAAATGGGCTGACCATGCGTAAAATCTGTGATAGGCTAAGGGAATATTTGTGGGCTCGGCATCAATCAAAGTTATGATAGGACACCTTCATCAATAGTCAACGGCGATTTTGATGACGATGAAGCGGATTAGCTGTATCCAATTTTCTTCACTGCTCCTCGTTCTCTCCTTTCCTCCACTCCCCTCCTCCCCTCCATTCCTCCACATACTTTCGGGTAGGAGAGGAGTGGAGGAAAGGAGGTGGGGAGTGAAAAATAATGGGACGCACCCTAGCTGTTAATAGAGCACAGGAAACCTACCCTTTAATACGGACCATGGTAAAGAAAAGTTCACGGGCCCCTCGACCTCCCTTACACAGAGATGCACTTAACATTCCAGGCACAGAGAACAATGCCATGCCTCCCGTCTCAAACGCTGAGACCAAAATATATCATGCACATCTGTCATCCAGATGTTTCCAGAATCTTTAGAGAGGGCATGCAGGTCTGCCATCAGGGGAATAGTAGCCACCTCCCTTCTCCAACCCTCTCCTCCTTCTCAACCCTCTCCTCCTTCTCCAACCCCCTCATCTCTCTCCTTTCCTCTCTTCTATCCTGAAATCTCAGGCCCAGGAATGGTGAGTCAGGGTGACCGGCACCACATAGGTTCTGTCATTCCGAAATCCAGCACGCAAGCCTAACTCTACACATACAGGGAGCATTTCAGCCCATTGAAGGCTAATTCTACACTTACACAGCATTTCAGCCTATTGATGGCTAATTCTACACTTACAGACCATTTCAGCCTATTGAAGGCTAATTCTACACTTACAGACCATTTCAGCCTATTGAAGGCTAATTCTACACTTACAGACCATTTCAGCCTATTGAAGGCTAATTCTACACTTACAGAGCCGGTTTTTGGCATAGGCAGTATAGGCAAATGCTAAGGGCGCCACCACCCAGAGGGGGCGCAACAAATGGGGAAAAAATAAATAATAATTCACTTTAAAAAAATAAAATAATAATTTAATAATTTTTGACTAATACTACTAGTTAACACTGTTATTTCGAAATATGAAATAACCCCACAACAACCAGCGTAGCTCTATAGCATAGCCTATTAAATAATAATAATTTCTTAGTTCATGTCACCCCGCCCCCCTCCAGCCAGGCAATTAGACTTTACCTGCGCTCCCTCTCTGGGCAATGGTAAAGTGTGGCTATCTGACCGTCTGACGTGACCCTCGCATTATACGCTATCAACATGTCGAAAAGACCAAAGCTGTCCGGTGCTCAGGGAAGGAAAAGAAGGAAAGAAGAGGAGGAACAACGTGAAAAGGGCAGAGGTACAGTAACGTTAATGTGATGAAATGAATTGTCTAGTGCTCTCTGACTTTAGGCGCATCCTGCCCCGGTACCGGGGGCGCTTGGGTTGAAGTAGAGTCCCTTTATAGAGAGAGTATAGCGACAACTAACGATTTGACGCCATTTTGAGTCCATTCAGTGCGGAGCCGCCGTATGGCGCTAGTGCATTGAACCGTGTATTCCATTATGTTCTCTATGTATGAGAGATGGGAATGGTCTTTTCCATGTTGATAATGAAGAAATTATGTGAAGATGCCAAAATAGAAGATTTATGACAACTAAGAGCCATATGATAAAGAAGAAAATCACAGAGCTGGTTGTGATTTAACAGTCACAGACATTTAGAACTAGGGATCTGCGCGTTTAGTCGACTACTAGCTGATTAAACGTTGCTACCCTCGCTAGTCGGCACCAGAAATGCTAGTCGGTTAAACTTACTATTTTATTAATGTACACATTTAAATTACATATTGACATAATTTGCACTGAAATTTCATGTTTCATGGTCAAATGTTGCTTTATAAAAAAACGAGAATCCGTTACTAATGTTAACAACGCCGGATTAAAAAAATAATTTAAAAAAACGAAGGAAAAAAACAAAACGCATTAGCCTGTTCACTGTTTTGATGTTAACTGTTTGATTTTGTGGGTTATTTTCAGTAAAAGAAAAATGTGAAAACAAAAGTGTGAGTGCATGTTATTGGTAGTGAATAAACTGTGATGCAAGGGGGCGCCAGATAAAATCCTGCCTAGGGCAGCCAATTGGTCAGAGCCGGCCCTGCTTACAGACCATTTCAGCCTATTGAAGGCTAATTCTACACTTACAGACCATTTCAGCCCATTGAAGGCTAATTCTACACTTACACAGCATTTCAGCCTATTGAAGGCTAATTCTACACACAGAGGGATAATTTATTTGGCCTATTGAAGGATGGTAACATTTCCATTGGTAAACTAGCCCAGGACAGCTGCACTGTAGCAAACACACAGAATGGTTCCTAGAAACAGGGGGCAGAGGAGTGTGCAGTCGATCAGCCAAGCAAAATACTTCAACACAGAAATATGTATTAAACGGGAGAGGAGACACTAGCCTGGAATAAATCATGTCCAGAAATGTGCAAAAAGTGCCGTTAACAGATGGAATGCTCCGTCTCTGCGTTTTGTATTATTTTTAGTAGTTTGCAATGGCAGGACTACTGAACACTAATATAGCACACTGTCAATTACATAGCTGATGTTAAACAGTGATAATTTCACTCATTACAGTAAGGACATTACACAAGAGATTCCCAGAGAGATAGAATGATATAGAGAGAGTGTGAGTGAGCGAGTGTGTGTGAGAGAGAGAGAGAGAGAAAGAGAGATAAACAGCCAAATTCCCTGTTACAACTCAGTGAGATTTTATAGTATTCCAGTATGCTTTGGACACCGTTTAAATTTCTGCGGTAGGAAAAACAAAACGTACTTTCTGCTTAAATTTTGTTTTTATGCAGATTATATACAGTGCTGCTCAAAAGTTTGTGAACCCTTTCAAATTTTCTGTATATCTGCATAAATTCAATCTAAAATGTGATCACATCTTCATCTAAGTCCTAAAACTTAATAAAGTGAACCCAGCTCAACAAAAAACACAAAAACATTATTATTTCATTATTTATTTATTGAGCAAAATGATCAAACATTAAATGCTTTGTTGGCAAAAGTATGTGAACCCTTGGATCATACGTATTTTTAAAGTATCATATTTAATATTTGGTCGTATATCCTTTGCATGCAGTTACTTCCTGAAGTCTGTGACCCATCAATATCAAAAGACTCTCGATAACTTATTTTCAGGTACTGTTACAAGCGATCTCTATGGGAATTGGGGGGTGAGACTAGATTCAGCTGTAAATTACACTGGTACAGTATGGAACACATGGCTGGCTAAATGGATGCAAGTCATCCAGGGTCTAAGGCAGGGGTGGCCAATTCCAGGCCTCGCGGGCCGGTGTGTATGCAGGTTTTTACTGCCACCAGTTACCACGGTTCAATCAGCTAATTAGTCATACACACAATCACCGATTCACTTGTAAATTACAGAACGATACAATGCTACAATACACGCATTGACGCATACCGGCACAAGAACATTCATCAGCTGCTTTTCATATCGCGGATATGTAGATTAAAATATCAGATCGTGTAAACGATTGGGCTAATTCAATAATTGTTAACTGGCGGCAGCAAAAACCTGCATACACACCGGCCCGCGAGGCCTGGAATTGGCCACCCCTGGTCTAAGGTATCTCACAAGCCCCAAACAATCACTCTGTGGCCATTTATGGAGTAGATGTGGATGAATCACTGCAAGAGTTATTTCTCCTGACTCATTTTCCTATAGAACTCACCCTTAAAGTGATCCATCCACATCTACTCCATATCTGGCCGCAGAGTGATGGTTTGGGGCTTGTTAGGTTCACTTTATCAAGTTTTAAGGCTTAGATGAAGATGTGATCACATTTTAGATCGAATTTATGCAGATATACAGAAAATTATAAAGGGTTCACTAACTTTCGAGCAGCACTGTATGTATACAAAGTATATCTTAAAACGAGCCTGCAGCTTTGGATTAAAGAAAGATTACGGGGCTCATATCATTGCTACCCTAAGGCTGAACCCTCAGCCAAATTACCTCCCATATATCGAAGGACACCAGTCAGCACTGGTCACTATTATTACTAAGCTAGTCTAGACCCGATATACCGCCTAGAGTGTCTGGAAAGGGAGGTTATATTTCATGGCGTCCTGCAATCCGATCTACAAAGGATTAGCCAGCGCTATGCTACAGGGTAGCACTTGAGTTTACTTTAATCACCACCTGTAGCTGGGAGGCCCATCTACAAAAGATCATGACTCATCGGATGACATAACTGACCGCTGGGTCATTAGCATATCCACAGAAGTTGGGCGGATGCATCTCACATCAGAGTGATAGTGCCACAAGGTTATGAGCCTGGTGAGAGAGTATACCAAGTCAATGGCATAAAAAACACCAATGGACTTTACCTGTCCAATACCCTTTTACAGACATGCTATGCAACACATGACACATTACCTGTGTCTGTGGGGACCTAAATCTTAGGGGAGGAGGGGTAAAACCAAAATGAAGGGCATTTCTCCTTACCTCTGAGGGGAGGATACACCAGAGTTATGTCTGCTGCTCTGCGGCGTCGCCATTCTCTCTGCATTCACACAGCTTTACCATAGCACCTGCAATAGAACACACACCTTATCAACACACAGCTTTACCATAGCACCTGCAATAGAACACACACCTTATCACACCTTATCAACACACAGCACCTGCAATAGAACACACACCTTATACACACATAGCACCTTACACACACACACACACACCTTATCAACACACAGCACCTTACACACACCTTATCAACACACACCACCTGCAATAGAACACACACCTTATCACACCTTACACACACAGCTTTACCATAGCACCTGCAATAGAACACACACCTTATCACACCTTACACACACCTTATCAACACACAGCTTTACCATAGCACCTGCAATAGAACACACACCTTATCAACACATAGCACCTGCAATAGAACACACACCTTATCAACACATAGCACCTTACACACACACACCACCTTGCACACACACCACCTTACACACACCTTATCAACACACACCACCTTACACACACACCTTATCAACACATAGCACCTGCAATAGAACACACACCTTATCACACCTTACACACACCTTATCAACACACCTTATCAACACATAGCACCTGCAATAGAACACACACCTTATCAACACACACAGCACCTTACACACACACCTTATCAACACACACACACACACCACCTTACACACACACCTTAACACACACACACACACCGTATCAACACACACCACCTTACACACACACACACACCTTATCAACACACAGTACCTTACACACACACCTTATCAACACATAGCACCTTACACACACACACACCTTATCAACACACACACCTTATCAACACACAGCACCTTACACACACACCTTATCAACACACACCACCTTACACACACACACCTTATCAACACACAGCACCTGCAATAGAACACACACCTTATCAACACACACCACCTTACACACACCTTATCAGCACTATAAACACACAGCAACTTACACACACACACCTTATCAGCACTATAAACACACAACTTACACACACCTTAACACACACCACCTTACACACACCTTATCAACACACAGCACCTTACACACACACACACACACACACCTTAACACACACCACCTTACACACACCTTATCAGCACTATAAACACACAGCAACTTACACACACACACCTTATCAGCACTATAAACACACAACTTACACACACACACCTTATCAGCACTATAAACACACAACTTACACACACCTTATCAGCACTATAAACACACAACTTACACACACCTTATCAGCACTATAAACACACAACTTACACACACACCTTATCAGCACTATAAACACACAATTTACACACCTTATCAGCACTATAAACACACAACTTACACACACACACCTGATCAGCACTATAAACACACAACTTACACACACACACACACACACCTTATCAGCACTATAAACACACAATTTACACACACCTTATCAGCACTATAAACACAGAACTTACACACACACACCTGATCAGCACTATAAACACACAACTTACACACACACACACACACACACCTTATCAGCACTATAAACACACAATTTACACACACCTTATCAGCACTATAAACACAGAACTTACACACACACCTTATCAGCACACACCACCTTACACACACACCTTATCAGCACTATCAACACACACCACCTTACACACACATCATCAGCACTATAGATACACAGCACATTACACACACCTTAACACTATAACACATGGCACCTTACACACACACCTTATCAGCACTATAAACACAGAACTTACACACACACCTTATCAGCACACACCACCTTACACACACACCTTATCAGCACTATCAACACACACCACCTTACACACACATCATCAGCACTATAGATACACAGCACATTACACACACCTTAACACTATAACACATGGCACCTTACACACACACCTTATCAGCACTATAAACACACAGCAACTTACACACACACACCTTATCAGCACTATAAACACACAGCAACTTACACACACACCTTATCAGCAGTATAAACACACAACACCTTACAAACTCTTATACAAAGCAACTTACAGAGCTTACATTATTTTATACATACGATCCATTTATACTGCTGAATATTTACTGAAGCAATGCCCCAGCTAAGAATAAAACCTGCAACCTGAGTTAAGCCCAGATCCGCCCCGCTGTGTCACTGCAGGTCTTACGTAAGGCAGGTTGGTGTTCGACTCCCACGAGGGAGCCACCACCACATTAACTACATTAACCGGTTTCTTATAAAACCTGGAATGGATCAAAGTGTTCTGCACTGGGAGTTACCTTTCCATCCATCATCTAACCTGCTTGTTCCTGGTCAGGGTCGCGAGGGGGGGGGGGACCCTGGACAGGACACCAATCCATCACAAAGCACACACACCATTCACTTACACGCTTATACCTATAGGCAATTTAGAATCTCCAATTAGCCTAACATGCATGTCTTTGGACTGTGGGAGCAAACCGGAGCACCCGGAGGAAACCCACACGGACACGGGGAGAACATGCAAGATCCACACAGAAAGGCCCTCAGCCGGGATTTGAACTCGGTACCTTCTTGCTGTGAGGTTTTTGAAAATACAGAAAAAAAACGATTCAAATTGACACGCAGGTGCACAGGAACAACAACACACAGACAAACACACATTTACACACAGACACACACACATTTACACACAGACACACACACATTTACACACAAACACACATTTACACACAGACACACACACACATTTACACACAGACACACACACATTTACACACAGACACACACACACATTTACACACAGACACACACACATTTACACACAGACAAACACACATTTACACACAGACTTCAAATGTCTACATTCCATTATCTTCCTTCAGGAATTATTCATCCAAAAGCCTGAGTATGCGCAACAAAGGATGTACTTATAATCACTCTCTATTGATCTGCAGATTCTACCTTTATTTATTTATTTCACCAGTAATTCAGTTATCAAAACGTATTTTTAAATAGCTGCAGCAAGTGTGTCCAGCAAGTCAGTGCAATAATATTTCATATCCTCTAATGTATTGGCTGACGGCCATTCGGTGACTGAACACTTTGAAAAACAAAAGGTTTGACACTTAAGTGCTTGCACCTATATTCGGAATTCTTTATTGATGGAACCCATTTAGATTATTCCATTTTTAAATCTGTGAGGCAGAAAGGGTGCGACGTATTCAAATCCATTTAGCTAATCACATCCTGCCGGAGAGGAATTACAGGGCCGCCGGTTACTGTAAACCGTTCAATTAGCGCATACGGTTGAGACAGCTTCCCACAGCCTAGTGCAGTGGCACGCGACTTTGCGTGTCTAAAGATATTTATGCCATTTAATTAAATGCTTTGAAAGCCTTGCAAAAACAGTGTTGGGGGGTGTTACCATCACACATAGCATATTATATTGATTTCCCGCTGTGAGCTCTTTCATGAAATTTCCACAGTTCACGGATCACATGAGGCCACCGAATTGCGGCGCAAGTAAACGCTTATTGCGTCGTCACTCTGATCAGATCGGAAAGCAGCACACTCCCTCTCAGCCCCCCCCCGGCGCCTCTGCTCTTTAACCGCACGCCGTCAGCTCCACAAAGCCTACTGTCATTTATTTTCTTCAACGCGATAGATCGACGCCCACATCCCTCCTTTGGTGTCGGTCACGGTCTCGTCATTTTATAATTGGCCAGCCGGCGCGCGGCGGAAAGCGCGAGGGCAGTAGGGCAGAACCCCGTGTAGGAGGCTGCTGACCTGCGCTGGAGTCCCGCTGGTGAGGTAACCGCCGGACGCGGAGCGGGAAGCCCACGTGCTTGGAAACGCGCAATCTCTCTTCTCAGAGGACGTATGCTGAGCTATAAACAATTATAGACACAAGAGAACCCTGCAGAAATCCGTGTGCTTTTTTTCTGAATACTAGTACACGAGCAGCCTATAGCTTACATACTCTGTGAGGGCAGTTTAAAGTAAAAGCCAATTTATCACTTGGAGAAAAAGAGATTACCTTTATTAAAATGTATGATTCAATATGTCTTATATCAGCCGTCAGTGATATTACACATAAGTACACGGACTACTGCATTAGAGTGTTTCTTAACTGCGTAGTTGCATTTGTTGAATTAACTTGTATTAGCGATGTTGCGTCTTTACGCGTTCAGGTCTGGCACTATTGCGGATATAAATCGGGTAAAGGCACTTATGTTCTCTTACACTGTTAAGTGTCTCAGGATAAGAGCCTCTGCTAAACGAAGGTAATGCAATGTATTTAAACCTAAGATGAACGCCAGAGGCCCTTGCTGATATAATCAGTAATGAGACACATTAGCGCAGTACATGAAATGGACAGAAACACAAGCCAGGGGCAACCCTTTCACTAAATGACACCTCCCACAATTACCATATTAATTGAGGTGAGAAGTCTAATGTGTCCAATCGGGAAATTCAGTAATAACGATCGCGGTAAGTGAATAAGTCAAGTGCTTAGCCAGTCGGGTTCCAAATGATCTACGTTCCCCTCAATATGAAATGACACTCATCCAAATATCAAATGGTTTGCAAGGTGAGGTATTTCGCATTCATTACTTGGTTGTCAAAAGTATTTTTCGAACTCTTTATTTATCAGGGACAATGTGCAATTGAAAACATCCATGAAAACTACTGTATGTGATGCGTTGCACACAAATTCGCCAAAAGGTTCATGTTCACTGGTATTCCCAAAGTGGATGTTATTAAGGAAATACTTTTTGCTCCTGTATGTCCTAGTTACAGGATATGCTCTGGTTTTATCTTTTCTTTTTGTCCTTCGCAGTCGAGTGAGTCAGAAGTGTAGCGTTTCTGATTCTCCCGGGACACAGTACCCCCCGGCATGCGCCCTCACCGTAGAGAATGCGCACTCTGTTTTAGGCGCAGACAAAAAGACGTTTGTTTGACTTGTGTCACATGCAGGGTAGAATAACAGATGCAAAAAGAAGGTGCTTGTGGTTGCCATGTGAAGTTGCCACGGACGACAGGCTGAGTTCAAACTAGCAGTAGTAGCCGTTTCCACGGTGAATGAACCATGACCGTATCCGGTTGAGTTAGAGGTAGACATGTACATTTTGGCATCTAGCAACTTGCACCCTTTACAGTCACGTTTTTTTTTTTATTTTTTTTTTTTACCAGAACTGTATTTATACAGCTGGATGTTTGCAAAGCAATTCAGACTCAGAAACCTCCTCAGGGTACACCAGCATTCACTGACCTGGGACTCGAACTTGCAACCTCTGTGTCGTAAGCCCAGGTCCCTAACCGTCATACTATACTGACCCCCAGGGGTCAGCTGTGTGAGTGCACAGGTAGCTCCCTCAATTATAACGCTGTTCTGTCTTTTTAAGTACCATTTTGGCCAGTTTGGGTGTTCAAGCTTATCCTCCCCATAATCACCCCTCCTGCCAGCCCCTCGTTATTGGAGAACGCTCTCTTCCGCAACATCATGTCAAGCCACTGCCGCACTTGACTCTACAATGAGGGGAGGGGTACCACCAGTTCAGCATAGACACACACACAAGCATTCATTGTGATGGGTTTAGTAGCGATGAATCAAATGCAGAGGTGAGGGAGATCAGAACAAGTCACCCACACAGGTGAGGACCAATAAAGGAAATATAACACGAAAAGAAGAAAAACAGGAACTAAATCCTGACAGCTAAACAGCTAAATTAAATCTACCCAGGAAAATAGAGCGAACTCGATTAGAACGAGTGAAACACAAATCTAAATCTCCCGAACTCAATACTAGAGCCCAACAAGAAACAAAGAATACACCTTCGGAATGTAACTCTAAAACGTCCGATAGAAGGTGAAACAAAACAAAACCACCAAAAGAAAACACTGTCTCGTAGAGAACAGCCCGGGGAATAATAGCGCAGAATGCTAACAGGAGGAAACACAATCCTATACCTGAAGAAGCTATAAGCAAGTCCCTCGTGAACATAAACATGTTAATATCACGAGGTCGCTTAAACCTGGCTATACCTGGCTCAATGTACAAATGAATGACAAAGAAGCACCGGGGAAGCGGAAGTGAGGAACTTAAATACCCCGCAGGTAGCAGCACAGGTGATCTGAATAATGAGCGAGGCGATGGAACGGAAAAAAAATCAGATTCCCAATAGGAGAAAAAGGACGAGAACCGCAGCGGAAAAAGAAAACAATAACCCACGATCCATGAGACGCACGCGCTGAGCCGGAGGGAGGGGCACTCTTCATGAGCACAGGTGCATACTTTGGGTGTGCAGTTCAGCGATGAGTCATGGACATCCTGCCTAGTGAAATACCTCCCTCTCCAAGCGACACTACCACCGAATACAGCGGTACTGAACATCGGCTTGTCCATAAAAACCACATCCAAAGGGCTGACAATAATGCACACCATTATATATCCTCGGCAGAAACAAATCCACTCCAAATACAGTTGAAACTCCAACAATAAAATTTAGACTAGAACGTTCTGCTGGTAGTAAGAGTTATACTAGCGATGTATACTGTAAACCTGTAAAGTACACCACGCTAACAGCACACTGCGATTCTACAGTATTGCATTTCTAGCACCTGGTAGGTACTCTTATCCACAGCTATTTAAAAACCAGACCATTATTTTTTATTTCAGTTCAAATCTGAGATTTAAAACTACTTAGCATCACAGCTTATGATCAGCAATACTTATGATTATGCTTATACTTATGGATTGGAGAAATGTGTGCATGTGATTACGATTAGCACTACCTTTCAGGTATGCCACAGGCCACAGGCACACGTTAAAGTGTCCAAGCGCTTACTACCCAGGCAAAGTCTCTGCCATTCAGCTCCACTTTGAAATCAGGCTGTGGATGACAGTCACCCTGTCTCTCCTTTGTGCAACTATCCTCAGTTCTTATTTTACACGTGCACATTATTACTAAGCACGTGCACTTTCCAGAGAAAACCAGAATTCGCTCCCTGATGTCTTAGTCAGACTGACAGAGCCATGGTAACAGTAAAAATAATAAATACATTTTAAAAACACAGTTTTAAAAGACACTTTACTGCGCCGAGCGGGAAGTTGAGAACAGGCAGTTCTGTTTTCCGTCTGTGTGGCTAGAAACAGGGATGTGGGGAGCGCAGAGCCCGGAGCACAATAATAAACGCAGCGGAGCCAAAGGCAATAGAGTCGCCGACAAAATTAACTTACCACAGCGCTCGGCTCAAACCTACCCTGCTTTTCTGAGTGGGACTTCAGGCCTGCGTTCACTGAGAATAGTAACATGGACCCGGTGGGGGTGGGTGGGGCGTGGGGTTCATTAATATGTCTCATGTAGCAGCAGACATGTTCTCCATTATTTCCATCCTCTTCATCATGGCGCTGGTATAACGTTATATACAGAACTGGTAATATTAGTGTAGAGTTTGGGGGAGGGGAGGGGCGGGGCGGGGCGGGGTTTGAGGGGAGTCACAGCACGGATATGGTGAGATGGGCGTGGCTCCATGCCCGAGGAACGTGTGGAAACCCAGCCCCAAAATCCCAACGTGGCCACCGTCGTCAAGGAGACCAGCGGTTCGTAGGCGGTGCTTCCAGATGTTGGCTCTGTTTCACTCAGCTCTGACTCCAGCCTAGCTTGTGTTGGCATCTCATTAGTATAGAGTCCACTAAGCAAGGGTCTGGATCCTAAGCGGAGTTTGCCTGAGACAAATCACCGGGCCATGACATAGTAATCATGTCGTACCCAAGATAAATAATTTATAATTTATATGGTCAAAGGAATTACTCTGCATTTATGGTTGCTCTAAAATGAGCCCTTGCTCCAATGGAGTGGCACAACATGTAATTTCTTAATAACTTAGCCTGCCTGATTTGAACAAAGTCAAAAATGTTTGGGCACCAATCAAATGGAGATATGTGTGCATCCATTTCAGTTTGAGATCTTAGGTTGTGATCCCTGCTGCCATTAGTCGAAACAAGCAAGCTCCTTAACCCAGGCGTGACAGAGTCTTACACCAGTGTAAATACTTTACATGCTGCAGGAAAGTTGCATGCTTCTAAAATAACGGTGTTGAATTGGGTTTGTGTTTGATTAGTCCATCCCTACAAGAAGAAAAACAACAAATGCAGTTTTATCCCCATCTTTGATGGGCTAGCTGGCCTAACCCGGACCCTAACCCTATCCAGGCTGTCGGTTAGTCTGTAGACTCAATAATGACATATGAATGTCAGACAGGAGAGGCTTCAGCGCTAGAAACAGCCAAGCAGCTGTCACAATTTACTAAATCTGCAGAGAACACGGGACAGGGGTTTATACACTGCTCAAAGAAATTAAGGGAACACTTAATCAACACAGTATAACACCAAGTCAACTAAACTTTTGGGATATCGATCTGTCCAGTTAGGAAGCGTAAACGATTGTGAATCAATTTCACCTGCTTTGGTGCAAATGAGTGACAACAGATGGACAGGAGAGGCAACAGCAAGACAACCCCCAAAAAGTAAATGGTTTTGTATGTGGTGGCCACAGACCATTTCTCTCTCCTTATCCTTTCTGAATGATTTTTCTCGAGATTTTTCCTTGTCACTACTGGTAGCATGAGGCGGTACCTGCAGCCCATTCAGGTTGCACAGGTAGTCCTCCATTCTCTCTGTGCTGCTTGCTTATGGCTTGTGTTAAAATAAATTTGCTGTCACCCTCCACCACCCCAGCTTCCACCTGTTGTTTCGATCCGCTTTAGTACGGGGGGGGGGTTTCTGGTCATCTCCTGTTTAGCGGGGGGAGATGCCCGTGCAGTGCTAAAGCAGATCCATTCAGCAGCAAACCAAAATAATTATGCAGCACATTCATGCACTAAAACATGTTATTTGAATACGTGAGACAGAATATAAATGGTATAATGTCCTGACAGAAATGGCATAATGTAAAAGACTGCCACAACTCCATAATACAGTACACATTAGCCAAAATATTAGTACCAATTATGAGCCGTAGTATTACGTGTCATCGTGACAACACTTTGAAAAGTTGCAGGAAGAACCCTGATGTTGACATGACTTGTGCAACTGAATGGCGTGCAATACCCGCTCGCTGCTCAAATTCCACAGCACCTGCCGGTGAAATTGCAGCCATGTCATGTTTTATTAATTTCTCAGCCACCCACCTCATGGCTTGAAGCCAAGCTGTCAGGGTAATGCCCTAAAGAAAGAGAGAGAGCCTCCATCACTTTAGACGTGGCGGGGAGATAGAAGTGGCAGTTTTTTTTTTTTTAGCAGAATGGCAGAAGCACAATCGGAGGTGCAGTGTTATATTCTCTCCCACACACACAAACAGGCAGAGAAATATTTTTTTAAATTGTAAAAAACAAAAAAAAAAACAAAAACAAACACCATTAACTCCCGATCAGGAACCGCAAACCTCACACAACTTTTGAAACAATCAGTGGTAATCAGGGCCGTATTGCTCCTGGTCCTCCTCTCCTACGAAGAGACAGTAAATGAGGAGAAACCGGCGAAGCGGGAGTGTTAATGGCGAAGCGGGAGTGTTTAATGTGGCGGGAAAGCTGACAGAGGAGTGCGTACGCGTGGTGGTGATTTGTGAGGTTGTGACACATCGGCAGGGATTCTCGCCAACCTGGAAGAGGCGCGTTTAAAGCCCTAGAGAGGGGTGAGCGCTAAGATGGGGCACCTCCCGCAGTGGAAAGGCAGGAGGCGAAATGAGTCTCTGCCATCATAGCAGAAAGGTTAATGAAGAAACCCTCTTACACACACATCCATTTGAGTGTGTGGGAAAGTGGAAGAAACATTGGTTGTGTGTGGGGGGGGGGTGGGGCAGACAGGTGAGCAGGGTGAGTGTAAGGGGGGGTGAGTGTTGGGGGTGGGGGGGGACAGGTGAGCGTTGGGTAAGGGGGTGAGTGGGTGGGGGGGTGGGGCTGGGGTGGTGAGTTGGGTGGGGTGGTGACAGGTGAGTGTTGGGTAAGGGGTGGTGAGTGTTGGGTGGGGAGGCTGGGGACAGGTGAGCGTTGGGTAAGGGAGAGCAGAGTATACAGGTGAGCGCTGGGTAAGGGGTGGTGAGTGTTAGGTGGGGGGGGGGGTGGGGACAGGTGAGTGTTGGGTAAGGGGTGGTGAGTGTTGGGTGGGGGGGCTGGGGACAGGTGAGTGTTGGGTGGTGTGTGCCCCCCTCACCGTAGTCAAATGCGGCAGTGGCAGTTGAGACGGTGAGAACGGTCATGACATTTCTCTGAGAAGACGACTCAGCTAAGTGCACTGCCTTTGTCACAGGGAACAGCCATCTTATGAAAATGCTTGACGGATACCATTATTCTCACCATTCCACCATTATTCCTGCTTTCTCTGCTTCTCTCCCCTCTCTCTCTCTCTCTCTCCCCCTCTCTCTCTCTCTCTCTCTCTCTCTCTCTCTCTCTCCCCCTCAGTCATTGTCTTTTCTATCAGCACTGTTCATTTATATAGAGTCACTGTACCAGCCACCATCACACAGTTCAAAGCCAGATCCACAGACTTGTGTTTCACCTCAGCTCCCAACACCAAGAGAGGCATCGTCTGCTCAAATTTAAATATACAGCAATAAAGCTTCACATCTCTACTGCACAGATCTCTCTGGCATATTATAACTCCTAATTCCATTCTCTAGCGGTCCCATATACCAGCCTAAAACCATACCTGTCCCATATACCAGCCTAAAACCATACCTGTCCCATATACCAGCCTAAAACCATACCTGTCCCATATACCAGCCTAAAACCATACCTGTCCCATATACCAGCCTAAAACCATACCTGTCCCATGTACCAGCCTAAAACCATACCTGTCCCATATACCAGCCTAAAACCATACCTGTCCCATATACCAGCCTAAAACCATACCTGTCCCATATACCAGCCTAAAACCATACCTGTCCCATATACCAGCCTAAAACCATACCTGTCCCATATACCAGCCTAAAACCATACCTGTCCCATATACCAGCCTAAAACCATACCTGTCCCATATACCAGCCTAAAACCATACCTGTCCCATATACCAGCCTAAAACCATACCTGTCCCATATACCAGCCTAAAACCATACCTGTCCCATATACCAGCCTAAAACCATACCTGTCCCATATACCAGCCTAAAACCATACCTGTCCCATATACCAGCCTAAAACCATACCTGTCCCATATACCAGCCTAAAACCATACCTGTCCCAAATACCAGCCTAAAACCATACCTGTCCCATATACCAGCCTAAAACCATACCTGTCCCATATACCAGCCTAAAACCATACCTGTCCCATATACCAGCCTAAAACCATACCTGTCCCATATACCAGCCTAAAACCATACCTGTCCCATATACCAGCCTAAAACCATACCTGTCCCATATACCAGCCTAAAACCATACCTGTCCCATATACCAGCCTAAAACCATACCTGTCCCATATACCAGCCTAAAACCATACCTGTCCCATATACCAGCCTAAAACCATACCTGTCCCATATACCAGCCTAAAACCATACCTGTCCCATATACCAGCCTAAAACCATACCTGTCCCATATACCAGCCTAAAACCATACCTGTCCCATATACCAGCCTAAAACCATACCTGTCTCATATACCAGCCTAAAACCATACCTGTCCCATATACCAGCCTAAAACCATACCTGTCCCATACACCAGCCTAAAACCATACCTGTCCCATATACCAGCCTAAAACCATACCTGTCCTATATACCAGCCTAAAACCATACCTGTCCCATATACCAGCCTAAAACCATACCTGTCCCATATACCAGCCTAAAACCATACCTGTCCCATATACCAGTCTAAAAGTCGATGGCAGCTTACGATTCACCAGCCTAAATGAAAGGGTAGTATAAACGCCGCAAATGGGCGGCGTGCCGATAGAGCGCAGAACATTCCGGCCTCGTTTGTCCGGACCGTTTGGAGTGCTTCTGCTGAAACCTCTAAACCAGCCCTGCTTTTCCCGTCTCCATGCGGAAAAACAGGGCATCGGGCGTGTGAGTGGGCCGTGACGCCAGAGCTGTCAATGAAAACCAAATGCTAATGATGTGAGCAGTGCGATGTCACAAAACCTCTCAAAATCCCTGCTGTCTTCTGTAACTCCGGAAAGAGCTGGGGCTCCTCACCCCCCCCCCCCCATCACCCCCGCTGATGAGCACTGCCAAACAGGGTGCCCCCCACCCTACTGCTCCCAGTCAGGTCCACAGCAATACCATTATAACCTTAACAACTGCCTACTGTCCACAGAAAATACACTCTCCCAGGTGTTACCATGGACACGGTTAAAAGCCTCCATCCATTATCAGCATAAAATGACCACAAACCTGCTGAAACTAATAAAATCCCTTTGTTCTTAGGGAGCAAAGAAAGGAGCAAAGCCGTTGACATGAAAGGCCTTTAAAAAGGAGTTATCCTACCTTCAGATGGGCGAGTAGCAATAGGAATTAAATCCTCAAGCTTCATCCAGATGCCCCGTTTCTTAAAGTCATCCTTTGAAGTCCGGAAGAAAAAAATGTTAGTAGCATAAATTAAGACGGCCCGGTGTCCTCTGGAAAAGCCTGACGCAACAGGACAGCCCTGGCGTTCGGATATAAAGCCTGAACACTGCTGGACAGCCCTGGCGTTCGGAGATAAAGCCTGAACACTGCTGGACTGCCCTGGCGTTAGGAGATAAAGCCTGAACACTGCTGGACAGCCCTGGCATTCGGGGAAAAGGCCTGACTGAAGCTGAACATGGGTAAGGTGATCCTGGTCCTACCTGACACCACTTCCCGCTGGGAAAGGCTGGACAGCACATGCAGGCGCTGCTGAATAATGAATAGGTAGAAAGAGAATCCAGGTGAGCTGGCCTGATCCACACCTGCAGGCTTTGCTCCAGCCCTGTGTGCTTGATTTATATTCGTATGGTTTTGTGTTGCACAAAAAAAGAACAGTAAATAAACTGTGACATGGATTCTGCTGCAGATGAACACCTTGTTGTGCCCCATTTACCTTTTGACACACAAACGCACATGTAAACACATACACACACGTACACACAAACGCACATGTAAACACATACACACACGTACACACAAACGCACATGTAAACACACACACACACACGTACATGTAAACACACACACACACGTACACACAAACGCACATGCTCACACACACACACACACGTAAACACATGCACTCAAGCATGCACGCAGACACACACGCACACGTAAACACACTCAGTCATGCACGCACACACAGACACACAAACGCACATGCAAACACATGCTCACACACACACACACACGTAAACACATGCACTCAAGCATGCACGCACACACATACACACACAGGGCGCTCAGAAGTCTCAGCCAAATTAAGGTCAAAACATCGTCCGACCCTTTATTCAATATCTGACATCATTACAAATATACAATACCCATTTATTACAGGCTGTGTGTGTGAGTGTGTGCGCATTTGTTAACATTGGGATGTGTGTGTGTTGTGTGGATTAGCATCGGGATGTGTGTGTGCTAGCATTAGAATGTACATGTGCTACCTTGACTGCACTATAAATGTACATACATATATTGCAACATCATACATATATCTGCCCCACACTCTCGAACAAAACAGGAAGGTGTGTGCGTGTGTGTGAGGGTTGGAGTTCTCGGGCAGTGTAAATCATGTGGTGGGAGGGGCTATCCTGTGCAGCTGAGAGCCCCCAGCTGGTTAGCATTAAGGGGGGGAGGGGGACCTGGACATTAGGGAGGGTGCCCTGGATTTCACACCCAGACTCCTAGACCTCACGCCCTGCCAAAAACCTCAGTCATGGCTTCAAACGGGGGCCAAATTCCACAGGTGTTTTTGTTACGATGTTATTCCTTACTTACAATCAAGGCCAAAAGAAAATATCCCCCGATGAGGCCGATAAGGAAAGGAAAACAAAAAAGTGCTGGCCTGGGCACTGCTAAAAAGACTCTGAACGTACACATATTTCCCCAGAACTCCAGTGATACGTGCATGCACGTATGTGTGTGTGTGCACATGTATGTGTGCGCGTGTGTGTGCATGTATGCGTATGTGTTCATGTATGCATGTGTGTGTTTGTGTGTGTGTGCGTGCACACGTGCGTATGTATGTGGGTGTGTGCGCATGTATGCACGTATGTGTGTGCATGTATGTGTGCGTATGTGTGCATGTATGCATGTGGGTGTTTGTGTGTGTGTGTGTGTGTGTGCGCGCGCACACATGCGTATGGAGCTGCATACTAGTATTCTGATTAATTTATTTAATGCACAAAGAGGGACAATACACACAGAGAGGGAATAAAGGGAACAGACAGCAGGTAAAGGCAGCAGAGAGCAGGGTTAGGGGGTGAGGCCTGTTCTCCCGGGTTATGGTTAGGGAGTGAATGCCATGGCCAGAAGGTCACGTCACACGAGGGCCATAGAATGCCAGTTAGCAGAGTTCACTTCACATATGGTCCCCGTGGAACACTACCATGAATTAATGCTGTTATTGTGGGGAACACCCCACAGAGCCTCCCTGGAATACTGTTTACAGCATTCCTGATAGAATTGCCACAGACCCGATAGACGCAGCAGATATTCAGCTCAGTGTTCGTAATTTTTTGTCTGCCCTACAGTTCAAATTATTGCGTCTCTTGAAGTTAATCAATGGCTGTGACCAAGTACAATGCTGTGGAAATGGTGTTCATTACTGTAACACAGCAACCGGAAACTCCTGTTACCAACTAGAACCTCCTGTTACCCACCAGTCCCTCCTGTATTTAAGATGCAGAGAGGACAGAAGGAACACAGAAGCTGACTATCTGGCGAGTATTAAGAATCTGTGGTGCTGTTTATCCTTTGATACGGTTTCAACACTCCTCTCTACCCCAAAACAACATGCAGACATGACACATCTTGTGCAAAAAAAACCCAGGTTCAAGACAAGATGAAAGAGCAGCAGGAAGGAGACGTCCGAGGCCTTTAATTTACATTCGGCCTGGTATTGATTTACATCACCGAATCCCTGCACTAGGCACCCTGCCATATTGGGCCAACCTACGCAAAAAATGTATACCTGCCATTTCTCAATCAAAGCCCAACCCTTGGAAAGCGTCTTGTCAGAGTCAAAGATCGTCTTGTTCACAGGCAACAGCAAGAAATCCGACTTCCCCTATTGGCTGCGAAAATGTTTTTTTTTAAAAATTTGATCATCCATTTCAGTGTTTGTATCCGTTTTTAAAGACGGACTGAGGCTGTTGCTCCGTGTGTAAACGCTTCTAAGAGCTTCAGATCAGAAGCCTTTCTTTTACCAGTCTGAGAGCAGCGATGGATCAGCTGAGAGCAGCGATGGATCAGCTGAGAGCAGCTATGGATCAGCTGAGAGATCAGCGCCACGTTGCCTCAGCTGGGAGACCGGCCGCCCCACTGCTGCTCATGCGTCACACCGCTCACTGCAAGCGCATAGTTAAACAGCATGCACCCAATTACACCGATCACTGCAAGCGCGTAGTTAAACAGCACGCACCCAATTACACCGCTCACTGCAAGCGCATAGTTAAACAGCATGCACCCAATTACACCGATCACTGCAAGCGCGTAGTTAAACAGCACGCACCCAATTACACCGCTCACTGCAAGCGCGTAGTTAAACAGCACGCCCCCAGTTATACCCCCTGCTGCACCTTCCAATTACACCCCCTGCTGACAGCGTGCAGTTAAACAGCCCTAGGGTCGAAGGGAGTTTTACATCTCCAAATCTCCATGTAGGGAGAGAAAGAGGGGAGAGAGGGAGATGGAGAGGGAGATGGAGGGACATGGAGAGGGACATGGAGAGAGGGACATGGAGAGAGGGACATGGAGATAGAGGGAGAGAGAGATGCAGATTAGATCCCAGCGTCTGAGCGACTGTGGGGAGCGCACACAGAGCATTCATCATCATGCTTACATTGCTTTGAGAGACTGCAGCTTAGCACACAATAAATCACACAGCTCACAGAATCACTTCCACGCTGGACAGAGAGAAGACGCAGCCGAAACAACACTACACACACACACGCCGGAGAGATTAGCAAGAGGCTCCTTTGCTTACATTCCGCCGAGAGACGCTGTGAGCTCACAGAACTGCTTACATTCAGCCGAGAGACGCTGTGAGCTCACAGAACTGCTTATATTTAGCCAAGAGCTCACAGAACTGCTTACATTCAGCCGATACACTGTGAGCTCACAGAACTGCTTACATTCAGCCGAGAGACGGCGTGAGCTCACAGAACTGCTTATATTCAGCCAAGAGACGGCATGAGCTCACAGAACTGCTTATATTTAGCCAAGAGCTCACAGAACTGCTTACATTCAGCCGAGAGACACTGTGAGCTCACAGAACCACTTACATTCAGCCGAGAGACGCTGTGAGCTCACAGAACCGCTTATATTCAGCCGAGAGCTCACAGAACTGCTTACATTCAGCCAAGAGACACTCATCTCACAGAACTGCTTACACTCAGCTGAGACGCTGTGATCTCACAGAAACACGTTAAACCCATGTCTGCTCTCCAGGATGGGCAAACAATCAGAAATGTATTTTTTATTAAATCATCATGTTGCCACTTGACTCTGTGGTTCTTGGTGCCTTTTATGGAGATTTTCAGTACTGTGGGTGTTAACATGCTCAACCACTCTTACACCACCTGGTTATTGTAACGGCAGAGGATGTTGGGCTGTAACCCCACACATCAATAGGACCAGCCAACATCTGTGGCTTTCATCCCCAGAAAATCACATGTTTAGTCACATGTTTAGTACATCGGCCATTTAGTGCCAGACCCGTCACACTGACACATACACCAACACACACCCTAAGGCTAACTCACAACAAACAAACTGAATTATATGAGAATTCTTGTGATGCTCTGTACAGTCAATCCATCACATTTATTCATTCACGGCGGCACATACTTAATGTTTCAAATGGGCAACGGGCTGTTTTTCAGCTCCAACCTGTTTTTATTTGTCCTTATATCTGTGGAAAATATACATCAGGATAAATGATATCACCATATCGCAATTAAGATAATAATACGTCTGTCAAACCGACATGAAAACAGCACCACAGGACAGAAGCTGAAATGGATCTCTCACAATAAACACAACCTTCTCAGAGTTCAGTATCAGAAGCACATCAGGAAATAATGAAGTTAGTATTTGTCAATAGAAAAAACTATACACACTCCAAGCCTTTGTGATACAGACTGCAGACACTACAGGGTACCTCCAGGCTCCAGCATACAGCAACAAGTTACTTTATCCCAGCAAGGGATAGAAATCCGCACCTACATCTATGCCGAGGGTCCAGCGTAGAGCTCTCACACTCAAAAGACCTCACAGTAGTACCGTAGGACTGGCTGGATGTAAACCGCTCCCAGACAGCAGATAATGCAGGAATTTCTCTCAGACTTACCACGGTCCGGCCACTCAGTTGGCGTCTCACAGTTTTAGAGCTCTGACGCCTTTCATTGTAGCGCCACAAGAACTAGCGTAGCGGAGTCATTTCACTGCCGACCCGACTGATTCCTTTAGCGCACTGGAGTTTGCTTAAAGTCTAAAATGACCTGAGGATTTTTTTCTCTCTTTCTGAGTAAATCCCACATCCCTGTCAGTCAGCCGGCGCGGCATAGTTTCAGCTGGGCTGTAGTCCAAACAGACATGAAACTGTTCTATTTCTGTCTGCCATATGAGCTGCTAGGCTGTACTTTTTAAGATTCTGTGGTCAAGCATGTAATTGCACAGTTGACCAGTTATGGTAAAACGTAATTGTAGACCTCGTCGGAATGGGGCTGAAATTGCTAACAGTACAAGGTAAATGAGTCCCACAAAACAACACGAACCACATAAATAAACGTGAAACTGAACTCCAGATGTGTAAAAAATAAAAGTGGGGGGTAAGGGGCATGAGGGGGGGGTACTTCCACTGCAAAAAAAGTGCCGTCACAGCAAAACCACATCTGTGTGGCACCCAATCTGCCGTTTCCTCCCTGTTCGCGTTGGGGAGGAATATTCTTTCACAAGGCAAAGCACGCCGTCTGGGGTGCGTTTTATTCCTGAACCCTAAAACACACCGCAGAACTTTCCAGGGTCTTGTTTCACTCGAGTTTCGGCAGAAGACGACTATGAGCAGGAAGAGAGAAGGAAGAAAGGGGAGAAGGCAGCGTGCGCCGGGTGGTTTGAGTTAGGAGAGAGAAGAGGCGGGGAACACGTGACTGCTCTTTGCTGCGTCCCATATGCTCGCTCGTCTGATTAATTAGCCTGCGCTGCTCGAGACCCTTCCCTCTTCACCACAACGAGAGGCTCAAAGTGGAAAATAACCTGTCTGGTCGAGGAGCCCCAGTGTCCTGCTGGCCCGCTCCTACCTGTAGATAACGGTAAAGCACAGCTCTCATCCTGGCCATCTTGCTTGTTTGAGCAGCTTTCTGTTTGTTTATTTTCATACAATTACTTTATTTTCTTTCTTTTAACTCAAATGACAAAACGAGCCACAGCTGCACATGATTAAAACTGCTCTGCTCACTAGCAGGAGTGCACATTGCTGAAGTAGACACAAGCTTCTCTCCACTGCAGTCGGCTTCCAGACCCTATAATTATGGGAATACTGTATGGGGGGGGGTGTGTGTTCAGCTTGTCCAAGAAAACTTTCCATTCAAATTCCACTGTGATCCAAGACTCCAGCCCAGACTCAATTCCCAGACATAGCACAGAGCACATGGTGAGAGAAGACTGCAAAAACAAACCAAGGGCGAGAGAGATGATTTTCACAGCGCCACCTAATGGCAGAGCTGTTCCTGTGACAGTCGCTTCAAAAATTAGCTCTGGAATTCTCCAGCAGCCAGTGTTGCTAATAGTACAAAAATAAGCTGTCCCTTCATGTTACTATATTCATCTCTTGGATGAAGATATGAAAAAGAAAACTATAAAATAAGTTACCTCATCTAAACAACAGGTCCATGTTCACTCAAAGCTGATCTATGGTGTAAGGCAGGGGTGTCCAATCTTATCTGAAAAGGGCCGGTGTGGGTGCAGGTTTTTGTTTTAGCCCAGTACAAAGACACCTGATTCTACTTATCAATGTCTTGATTGAATACCATGATTAGTTCATTAGCTGAATCAGGTGTAGTAGTGCTGGGCTAAAACAAAAACCTGCACCCACACCGGCCCTTTTCGGATAAGATTGGACACCCCTGGTGTAAGGGGATTCAACTCGATGCCTACACAGTTGCATTAGATTGTTTTTTTTATAATGTATACATTTGTTTTTTAGTTTTTACAGCCAGCACTTAAAGAAATACTGCCAACAGAATTGTGGATTAGTCCTTTGATGCTTCTCGTGAATACCGTCGCGTGCAATGCTGCTCAGACACAATATTCTGCTGTTTCCACTGCGTCATATGACGGCTTCCAATTAGTGTCACTGCTGCTGCAAGCTGCCTGTAATAAACTCAGTTCTACGTGCACTTTCTCACCAACGCTGTCCGTTTATTTATTTTTCGAATGAAAAATAAAACTTTCAAAATTCTAATATATTACACAATCAGTGTTTATCAACCGTACAGCATCGATTACATACAGTAGGGTATCTCAAAAGCATCCGTTAGCGCGTGAGCACAAATTTTATGTGAACATTCTGCTAAACAGTCCAAACAATGTAATTCACATCACCAATATTTCGGATTTCGTCACTCTGAGTAGCCTACCTCTCCCGGGCTGAGATTACCACTCACTCCGACTCGATGCAACGTGGTTTTAGTCCTGGAGGATTTCAGAATAAAAACTTGAACTGAGAGAAAAAAAGGCACACGCCATCAGATGGAGATGAGAGAATATGAGTAGACTCTCGTATAGCGTCCACGTGCATAGAGTTGTATCGCAACAGGTGGTTGAGATAATCGTTCTGATTAACGACGCGCTCCTTTTCGAGTGAAAGGGAAATAGCCTTAGCCTAAATTTAAATATATATATATATATATATAGTTTTTCTGTTTACTGAACCATTCGCCAGGACAGCGACGCGGGGACATTTATATATTACCCTTTACTTTAGGGTGTCAGATCTACCGCACACAGCAGCGCCACAAAAACCAGCCAAAACATTACCAATAAAAAATGCAACGTATAATTTCCTAAAATATTCAAACAATACCTATTGCTTTGCTTTGTCAGTTCAAACTGTAGCGGCCTGTTTTAAAATCTCACCTGGGGTACTCCTCCGAGTAAAAGTGAACATGCTTTCTGGGTAGAACAGTGTCAACCACTCATTTCCTCAAAAGAGTGGACGATACGCATACTGATATTTGGAAAGCATTCAGCATTCTGAACAGCCGAGCCTACTTTACCTGTGAAGACACTGTTCCATCGAGACGGAAATTCCAAAAACTAATATAAAAAAAGTTTAACTTTCTTTAAGACATTCCAAACTAGCAGAGACAGGTACATCGCCATCTGTTGGTGAGTTATAATAAATATTTGAGCAGGCATTTCCACGCTTCGGAAATAATGTACACTGGAGTGGTGACCACCTGGCTATAGTCGCTGTAATCAAAGGCCACAGCAACAAACGAACTTCCTCCAGCACGAGACTGCAAAACTACATTTCAATATTCAATTCAGTATTTTAGACAATGTCGTTAGCTTATTCAAAAGGAAAATTATGCAGTGTTCAGGATGGTAAATGATCTGACGGAAATAAATATGATTCATCTATAAGATCAGTGTCCAAAATAAACAGTGGCATCCAATATCCAAAAATAAACTAAAATATTAAAAAGACGCAAAAACTGCGATGCTTAAAGAAAATTTAAAAAAAATCGTCAATTAGTTATAGCCATAAATCCTTAACCTGAATAGATCGGAAATAATACCTACATATTATTTTAGGATAGGCTACTTTAAATGCTCTGGCCTATGGATTTGAATGTAATGTGTGTGAAGACCTCAAAATTCAATGTAAAGTTATTTTTTTATACACTATGCTACATCGGCTATCGTGGTTAAGTCTTTGAATTTGAGTTTGTGTTGGAGTAGGCTAGGCTACCTGATAAATGTTGATATTCATCTGAGCTGGTAAATAATTTTAACCATTGTCATTCGGACACGCATATTATAAAAAATATAAAAAATAACTAGCAATAATTGTTGATTAAAATGTTAATACATTTGAAATGAATTCATTACTTTTAATCAGAGTCATTATCAATACAATCAATTGTTCATATATTCATAATTGCAAATGATTTTGGCTCCGTTTTTATGTTAATATCAGACTCGGTTCCCTCCATTTAGTAGCTACCTCGTGGTCATATTATTCAGGGGTGGCATTAACGGAAATTGACAGTTTTATGCTGTTCTTCTATTAACCCGGTCTTTCCCAGTCTAAGTGAATTAAGAATGCAGTGGGAACTTCCCCCAACAGGTTTCACAGCACACATCAGACCCATTCCCAAAGAATTATACTCTCCTTCAGGCACGGTGACAGTCTGGTCCATTAGCTGAAAAATAGAATGGGCCGTATATATTATCCACCTTCCGCACAGAAAGTGAGAAAGGCATGTCAGGTCACGATAAGAGCTCTTTCTTTCACACGGGGAGAGAAATTGAATTTAGAGGAGGCGCGTGTCAGTGACAGCGACCTCGTCGAATTCTGACAGCAGCACACAAAGCGGTCACTTAAATTCTCTTATGGAAAAAAAACAAGTACCCCAACCCAAATGTATCTAAAATACATTTTTAATCTTGCTGAAATTCACAATTGTTACAACGTTACGTTCTCGAGTCGTTTAGCTCATTCTTTAACTTTAAACATACTATACAATCATGTTATGTAAAGTGATTTTACATCAAGGCACGAGACACAGTCATTAACAGCAATGCCTCTGCAGACAGGAGTTTAATGTCGTCCCCGAGTTACCGCGCGCGCTGCTTTTAGATGCGTACGGAGCGTGGGTCACATGGTACAGATGTGCTCTATGCCGAAAACAGGAGACAGGAAATAACCAGCGCAGGATTCTTTCTTTTTTGCATTTCAAATAGACTTTGCCTCTGAAAAAATTAAAGTTTTCGGAACTGATGTGATTATCTCTTAATAATATACAGAACAAATATTTTTTTATCTTGTTCACTTCAGCAAAATAATAAATAAATAAAATAAACAAAATTCATAACACCAGGAATATGCAATAATTCAGTCTTTTGGTGTGGAGGCCATTCTTCTATTGAGGAGGATATTTGAAGATGGGGCATAGGGTTCCTTTCCCCCAAAATAAAGGTGATGCTGTTGTGTTGAGAAGGGTCAAGCTCTAAAAGAGAAGAAGGGAGGATGAAGGAGAAGGGGACAGGTTACTTCAGCATAATGGAAATATGCATATGGCTACTACAGCCTCCACATTTTACTCATTTAATTATTATTACAATTAGTAGCATTTTGTGAGCTTGTAAAGGAGATGAGTGACATGGGGCAGTGATATGAATGCAGGCGTTTGTGACGTAAATGGCACTGTGTGTGCTTACAGAGGTTAGAGTCTGACGTAGAGTGAAACGGGCGGTGAGACACAGAGGGAGGAGCGATAAAACAGAGCTATAGAGTAAAAGAGAGAAAGGCAGAGAGATGTACAGATGGAGTGAGACAGAGAGAGAGAGAGAGAGAGAGAGAGAGAGCAATGGAGAGTGAGCGAGTTAGTGATAGAACAAATGAGATGGAGAGAGAGTGATGGAGTGAGACAGAAAGGGATGGAGTGAGATAGAGTAATGGAGCAAGAGGGAGATAGAATGAGAGAGCTGGAGTGAGACAGAGAGAGAGAGAGAGAGAGAATGACGGAATGAGAGAGAGAGATGAAGTGAGAGAGAGAGAATGACAGAATGAGAGAGAGAGATGAAGTGAGAGAGAGAGAGAGAATGACAGAATGAGAGAGAGGGATGAAGTGAGAGAGAGAGGACAGCGATAGGCAGAAGGAGAGGTACTCACCTGTGTTCTTGCAGGTGACCAGAGCGCTCACATCTGGCTCTCTCTCTTCCGCCGGCCGAACGCTTTGGAGCCGACGTTAGTGGGCACGAAGTTACTATTGCCCATGCCCCCGGATCGGCTCAGGAAGTCCGCCAGGCGGTGGGTGACACACGTGGCCGTGTTACAGGCCCTCTTTTGCACCGCCACGCTGCTTCGTGAAGAAGAGGAAGAGTGATGAAGGGTGTCAGATCTACCGCACACAGCAGCGCCACAAAAACCAGCCAAAACATTACCAATCATAAATGCAACATATGATTTCCTAAAATATTTAAACAATACCTATTGCTTTGCTTTGTCAGTTCAAACTGTAACAGCCTGTTTTTAAATCTCACCTGGGGTACTCCTCCGAGGTCGTTGATGCTCTAACACCTAAGATCAGTTTACCTTAATAAAAGGTAAGTTTGAAGGGTACTAGTTGTACTAAATTGATTCTAAATTATGAAAAAAGAAAACTGTCCAATTTAAGAGCCTCTTTTTAAACAGTTTGATAAAAGAGAAAAAAATTCTCCTGGTAGAAAATTATTTTTATTACACAAAAAACATAGTTATTCATGAAATATGCATTTATCAATGTTAATGGCATAATTATTATCAATACTTGTAGAGTTTTTCTTAAGGTATTAAGGAATATAATATTATATATAAATATAATCTAGAAATAATTTACAAAGTGAGATAAATTACCTAAAATTCTAGAATAATTAATTCATTTTGATTTGCCTTTTCAAATAGAATTGTGATTGTCATTCTCTGCCAGAAAAAATTTAATCAAAACTAACTGGGAAATATGTGGGTGGGGGGGGGGGGGGGGGGGTTGCAATCAGGGTCTTTCCTCTAGAGTTCATCAAGCAGCAATATCCACATGCAGCAAAGATTTAAAATCAGAACCAAAGAATTCAAATCAGAACCAAAAAAGGAGGAGGAGGGGGTTAGGCGGTGCGGAGCGGCTCCCCGTGGCTGGCATCGCGCTCGCTCTCCCTCGGGCTCCGTTTCCTCCCCGGCGTTGCGGACCCCGCGTCGGTGCGGGGGTACGACTGCAGCCTGCGCAGCTCCTGTGACAGCTTCCCCAGGACACACGTGCTCAGACTGGAGCAGCGTTTGGACAGGGGTCTGTCCCGACTGCGGGGGGAGAGAACATGCAGACACCTCACAGCACCAGGGACATGCAGGTCCATGCACCCCCCACCCCATTTCCCTCATGCTGTGTTCAATAAACAAAACCAATGCATCCTTTCTCTCGTCCTCACATGCATATTTAGGGAAAGAGAAGGAACAGGCACCATGCCAGCCCTCACCCTCAGCTCTATGGCCATGCTCCCTCTCTGTAGCCCACCCCTCCACCCCCCCCCCCCCCCCCCCACACACACACACACACACACACACACAGTAACACACAGTAACACACACACACACACACACACAGTAACACATACACACAGTAACACACACACAGTAACACACACACACACAGTAACACACAGACACACACACACACTCACAGTAACACACACACACACACACAGTAACACACGATGACGTCTCCGTGCTGCTGCTGCCATGCATGTGTTCTCCACGCTCAGATTCCCATCATGCTCTCTGTTCCCCAGGACATTCTCATTTGCACACGGTCTGCAGGCCACGCAGGCTGGAGAGCTCTCTGCTCATTAAATAAATAAATACAACCAATCCATGCAAAAATGGTGGTGGTGGTGGTGGGGGGCAGGACTGTGACAGAGAATGACCGAGTCTATTTCTGGTGGCCGATCAAGCTCATCGCTAGGAGCAGGTACCTCTGCAACCAAAGCAAACCCCAGGAGGGTCTGAAAAAGTCCACATCCACGGTTTCAAATTAAACAGACAGTAAGATAAAATATACTAACGGACCCGATACTGAAAGCTGTCATGGCTACAAATAATAATAAACGATATTTCATTCGAGAGATCTCACTGCAAACCGTTCAGCTGACAACCTGGACCTCACATCAGGTCAAAGGCAACAGGTGGGCGGCCACGAACGGCTCTTTACCTGTTTCCGTCGTTCACCTGTTGCGCCAGCTCCTCGGCCGTCACCTGGACAAACTCTTTGACGATGGCGTTGAGTAGCCGCCGAGCCTCGTAATCAGTGAGCGTTACTCGGTCTGCGATTGGCTCCATCCCAGGTCTGTGGGCAGACGGCCACAGTGATCGTTTCCTGCTAAAGCTAACAGAATGTGCCCGCAGGTACACGAGGACCCTGGCCAACAGCAAAACAATCTGCTAAAAGTATTCCATTTAAAACGCTGACGGGTCGCCAAGTTCAAATTTATGACAAAATTAATATTGAGCCAGTACAGAATACAGTGGTGCCCCCTGAATTACGTGAGCGGCATTTTTTAATTCTGTAAATGCAATCGCAATCTTTTTTATGTTTTCTGAAATTGTGCCTTCGGTAAAATGTCAGAGAGGAAAGTATTTATTCTCCACTTGTCCAGAGAAAAATTAAATAAATCTTGGAACCTAATCAGTGAGATGAGAAAAGGCATTTTAATGATGCGATGGGTCTGGTCACTGCGCAGCAGAGCGGAGACAGACTGCGTGATGCGGATGAAATGGGAGTCAGAAAACGTCTTTGAGCATTACAAACATCACAGCACACAGTCTGATTCTATCCCCATATCGTCCCGTCATACTGAATTTCTTTGCCTTTTGATGGCAAAAGGATATTCTTTCTCTAACTCCTCCGTCAACTGCTGTCTGTCTTTCTATCTGTGAGGGATCTGTGCGTGCGTCTGTCCGTCCGTCCGTCCGTCCGTCCGTCTATCCGTGATGTGTTGCTCTCACCTGACGGGCGCAGCTTGTGAACTGTACATCTGACAGACAACCAATGCGTAGGCAACAAGGAAAGCGGAGATCTTCAGCATTACCATGGTTTCCTGAGGAAGAGATCACCCATGTTAGTTCCACAGGCTCCGCCCGAGGGCAAGCAGAGGAGAGGACACGCTAACATACGTGTAGCACGTGTACAATGTACGGAAAACATTGCATCCATTCCGCTTTCCCTGCATGTGATGAATAACCACCCTTACAGAGGTACCTCTCTCTGAACCCCCAGGAGCCCCTACACATTCTCACACGTACCCCCATTCTCCACTGCCTGTGGAATATCACTACAGTAAGTGACATCCCGCTGAGCCCCCCCCAGTGCCAAAGCTCTATTGCCCCCTTTCTGTAGTCCATTTTAACCCCAGTCTGAGAGGATATTTTGGAAAAAGTGCCAGGGAGGAGGGGGGAGTGATTTGGAGAGAGTCCAGTCCCGAGCGGTCCTTTCATACGGCAGGAGGTTAGCGGGAGGATGAGGTTAGCGGGAAGATGTGGCGGTATCACTGACTCTGGCCAGCTCTCCCCTGGGACCCAGTGCATTAGTGTAATGAGCTTCTGCCTCTGGCTCTAACAGGAGATGCATGATCGCTGCATCTTGCTCCGCAACTACCCCACACCGCAACTACCTAACACCACACCGCACCACACCTACCCCACTCCGCAACTACCTAACACCACACCTACCCCACACTGCAACTACCTAACACCACACCTACCCCACACTGCAACTACCCCATACCACAATTACCCCCACACTGCAACTACCCCACACCAACACTAAAACAGGACCACTGATACGGGTCACACACTGTGGTACTTTAGCTCTCCTCATTCTATCATCATTATTTTACTGCACCAGTACGCCTTACACAACCTCATGAAGTTCTCATTGACAGAGCGTGTGAAGGAATCTACCATGGGCTTCATCTCACATAAGGATACACCGGAGCCCTGTGGAAATCCAGTTACAAATATGAACTCACCTTCAGTATGAAATCTTCCCTCCAAACAAAAAAAACAGTAAAGTTCACTTCTTTCAACTTGTAGACTAACTCTCGCTTCTGCTGTGAGCTTCTACAATGCACAACTCTATATATCCACCACAAGCGTTTGTGTATTGACTGTGTAGGTGTTTAATTGTATCCCGTCAGCCAATCCCAGAGCTCTGCTCCACCACCCAGCCAATCAGTGCCTATCCCTTGGATCTGGCACACAAATAAGGGATATTGCACTCCCAAGTACGTCATTCCTAAGTCACTAAGTGCTCCATTCACAAAATCCACCAGTCACTCGGACCATTTGCTCTGAATTTGCATTGAGGTCATTAATTAAACGAGGGCAAATCAGATGAACGGAAATAATCCTCAGCGATAAATATTTTATAGGCTTCTAAAAATGTACCGTTATTTTTCAAATGCCAAATCAATAAGCCAAAGTACAGGACTTGCTAGCAGAGCCATCTTGTGTGCAAAGAGGAGCATTGCATGCTGTCAGCCTTATATTAAGAACATATTAAGTAGAATTAAATACAGCAATAGAAATACATTAAGCAGAATTAAATACAGAAATAGAAATGCATTAAGATGAATTAAATACAGCAATAGTCACCAAAAAGCTACAGTTCAGCACAAGTGTCTACATGTTCATGATATAATAAACATTGAGAAATAAAGAATTATTGTTTTATCTGATTGTGCTTTAAAAAATACAGATAAAATTTAGATAATATACACAGTATATACAAATGCATAAATACAGCATTCATTTATCAAATGAAATTTCATACTGTAATAAAGTGAGTAGGGATTTTTGTTTGGAAAAATATAGTGTCAGTATAGAAGTTAGAACTGTCATAACTGAATTGTTGCATATTTGATGCGCATAGCAGATTTACCTTAAAAAAGAATAAATAATAAAACTGCTGCTAAGTGAATTGTAATACATGCAGGATTCTCTAACATTCAATAATTCTGAGGCATTTTATTTCAGGATCATTTAGCGATATGGGTTCTTCATTTCCAGCCATTTGTCATAATGTGGGAATTATTACTGTAATGTATAATTCCCACATACCTTTCTTGAATGGGGTTGAATAGCATAAATGTAGAATTTTACTCTTTATTATTATTATTATTATTATAGTAGTTGTAGTAGGAGCAGAAGCAGAAATATTTACAGGTTTTTAACAGTATTGTATTCTACGCTTGTAAAATAGCAGAATGCTCCTTTAATGTGCATGAAGCAAATAAAACATTAATACCTCTCTAACTGTTAGTTTAATAATGACTGTACATATCAATATGAATATTCCCATGAGGTCAGACAGCTTCCCCCGGCTTTCTCTCTCAGAGTGGCCTTTACGGAGTGTCGATGGAGCGTCTGACAGTAATGTGAAGGCTGTTTCAAAACCAATTACACAAGCGTTTGTCGTGTGGCATCGTCTAATTCCCCTCGCTTTCCATGGGGAGGCCGAGGGCATCGTAAAGCATTCTGGCCGAGAATCCTCTGCGTCACCACGGAGCCCCATTAGCGAGGATGAGCCTTTTAGTGCTATTGACCAGCGTCCGCCAGTGAATCACAACAATCGGACAGCGCCACGGTCCCAGACCCCCCCTCCTCCGCCCTCCCCCAAAACTGCAGCGGAGCAGGGAAGCGAGGAGGTGCTACTCAAACCCAGCCCCAAAAACACACTCACCAGTTTACCAAACAGCAGATGCAGGACCCTAACCCTAACCCTGACCCAACTCCCCGGGACCAGATAAAGAACCGAAGATGAGCCATAAATAAATAAATAAATGAAGAAAACCTGACGCTGGGTGAGGTTAGTCTGCCAGAATGTCCCGAGTCATACAATAGCCTAACCGTTCATGCCTCAGGCATCACTCAGCTCACACACCCTTGCATAAGCTATTACAGCAGACAGCTAATGACAGTATAGGCCTTCTATACTGTTAAATGTACAGTGCATAAAAGATTCTGTACATACAAAGACGTCATTGGCTTAATTACAGTTTTAAGGAAATACAGATATTGATTAAGCTGCACCTGCCAGCGTATCAGGTATCAGAACACACCTGAAAAGCTTCAATGTATCTATCATATAAGTGCTGAATACAAAACCACTAATACAAAAGCAGCTAAATCCTCAGTGTTAAATCAACTCTAACAGAGTTTAAATTAGTCTTGTGGGGACGACATGTACACAATGAGCATTCTCTGCGCGGTGCTATTTAGCCACAGGAGACTAAATATTTCTCATAAACACATCAGCAACATCAAACAGCATGATACAAAACACATTTTCACTCATACATTAATATTTACACAATTATATGATTAACTAGGTGGTAAGAATTATAACTACATATACACAAGGGAAGACTTGCTGAATAAAACTAACTAAATCAAGTGATCTATGCCATTAATATGGTGATATTTCATTGAAAAATTAATTGAATTGAAAATTACATATCATTCATCATTAAAATTTATGGAAGGCCCTTTCTCCCAAAAAATACAAATATACACAGACAATGATTATTGGAAAATGGGAAAACCAATCATGCTCCCTATCCAGTGGCTGTAATTAATCGTTTAGCTGAACTCTTGGTCCAGCTTAACCCCTTTGCACAGAAACGTAATTCCACCCATTTTTGTCTGCTTCGTACCATTCTGTTTAAAGCTTTATAACTCCAGATATCAATGTAACACACACACCAATAATGGTTTAAATTAAAAAAGACCCTGGTACCATTCGTTATCATGCCTTAAATTTTATTATTTTCATAACTCAGATGGAAATTATGGGCAATGAATGCACAACCCCCGATGAAAAATAAAGTTCCACCACTCTAGTTTACAGAGAACACCTGAGAGTCAAATATGTTAATAAGGTTCAACTTTACATTTTCTGGTTTGCAAACCTCCTGTCTGCATGTGTACAAAATATGAAAGTGATATTACTGCTCAAATCCTATGAGGCAATTTGAAACCGTATACCTTGGTGTCCAAAAATCTACCCAAAATGGATAATTGTGCATCACTGTAATTCAGGAAATAATCAAATTTTTTCAACAAATAAACTCGTTGGAATTATATTTGCATCTATATCATAATTTCCAACTTTTTCAAAATATTTGTGGTTATAGGTGTCCAAAAACATACCCAAACATTTCCAAACCCATGCAAAGTATCCAAGCTGCCCAAAGCAATCCACACTATCCAAACATGAACACAACTTTAGTCTCCATTTTAAGCACATTATTATATCCTATGAGGAGGCAATTAATGAGGGGAATGACCCTTAGATAATCAATTTCTTTGTCTCAGTTTAGTTTCCAGTGCCAAACATGTCGAACACAGCCCCGTTCTCATCATAAAAGGTCATTTATTACCAACCATTCAGACTAACAATGTATGAGAACATGCACAAAATTTACAGCGTCATATAAATGACTACAACTATTACAACTACTATAATTATCTCCCATATAAACATATGCCAGCCCATAGTTTACTGTACGGGACAACTAGCTGCCATGCCATTTATATCCCTATATTAGCTATGCTGTTTCACCCAACGTAATGAATGGCTAGGCCACACATGAAAGCTTCTACTATAGTGTCGTATAAATTCCTAGTAAAGTTACAGTCTAGCCGTAATAGATTGACAGCTGACCGCCATTGTCATTACTTATGGTATACAAACCCAAGTCACCTCAGGCTCCCCATACTTTATCATTGAGCCTTATGTAGGCTTAGCTTATAGCCAATACATAATAGGGTTATAGCCAATTAGGTATAAACTAAATTAAACCACTTTGACCACCTGTTGTGATTTTATTAATTAAAGCAGGCTATTATTGGACAAAGTTTCACATATCTGGCATCTTCCTTGGTATTTGGTATTAAATGTTCAAATCCCCAGAATAAGAGAGATTACAAGTCCTTTAATTCTGAATTCAGCACCACTAATATAAAACTGTGTGACATCATAAACAATAATAACACAACCTAGCTAGCCTTTCTGTGGCTAGCAAGCTATACTATTATGAATACAACACCATAAAACATACACACACGCACAACTTGTATACAAGGCAATACTTGTGTTGGAATTGGAATCCATGCTGTGTGCTTCAGATGAAAAGTCATGGACGTAAATCTCATCTGAATCCAGAGGACGGCTACATCATCCAGCAATTTTAAGCATTGAAAATCTTTCTGTCACTTCGACTTCGCCATTGTACAAATAAAACGATTTCTCACCGGAGTTTACTTGTGATGCGTATGCGCTCTCTTGCGCAAAACCACGGAGACGCATAGATTAACGGCGCGTGTTGTTTTGAAATACACGCGGCTCTGAGAATCGCTTCCAATTGTCTAATGACTAAAGATTATACCTCTTTGGAAAGCTTAGAACGCGTTCCTTTTGGATATTAAGGCTGACAATCAATTACAATTAGTTCCAAGACACCACTACACTCCCAATTTGAATTGCGTAATGTTCTGCAGACGAATTTTTGAGATTTCGCACATTTTGAAACTTACACCGTACACCACAAATAGCCTACATAATCGTAGAAAGGACGTATCTGGCTTTAATAATGCAGGTAAGGTTTTGACTTTATTCCATACTTTATGGGAGATTTTCATAGCAGAAGGAAATGATGTTATGATGACAGAAATGCACTCTATTAAGTGAGCAGGCAAAATAACTGTTTAATTTACCGAGGACCTTATGTGTTTTTTTATTGTTGCTGTGATAGTATAACATTTTTGGTGGTTCAATAAGAACTGTAACTAACTCCAAAATATATTTAAATGTCCATTATCTTCAACCCGATTCGCTCTCATGTAGATCACACTGTAGAGTGGTCGATATACTTTTATGAAATACGGAAGAACGGTGGCACGTAGGAACTGAATATTTTGCCCGATAATAGCCTATGTCTATGTTACTTGGGTCACTGCACAAAGAGGTTAATGGATTTGATCAGCGCATACAACTGTGAGAGCGTTTAACCCAACTACAACCCCATCTAGGCTGCACAAACACTTGAGTATCATACACTGAGGCTCTTCCATTACGTCAATGAGGAGGAGGTTTGACCAGCTGCAGATTGGGGCTTCCTCTTTCATCCTAAACACTCAGGGAGCCATCAGGCTGAGAGAGCAGGAGGGCTGCTCAAAGCAGGGGGGGGGGGGGGGGGTAATCATGTGCTGTTTGAAACGGGATTCAATGGTTTTTAATCAGATTCTCTGTGGTGAGCAGTGTGACATCATCTCTATGCCTTTGTAACTTACTTATGGTATATTCAAGTGGCCAACTCTCCATGTTTACAGATGCTCAGCTGTTTACCTTTGACCTCTGTGTTGAAAGTCGGAGTTCCGAGATCGTTGTCATCAACTCGTCACCGGGGTGTCACGTTCAAATCGTTTTTTTATCTGAGATAATTTGAATACACCATTAGACCACATTTGGACATCATCTCTGCACCTCTGTAACTTATGCTGCCATCATTTATTCATTTCCAACTAGGAATCCCGAAATCCGACTAGGGAAAATGTAATAAAACGTCCTACCAACTAGGAATTCCATGTTGGAAATCAGGGATCAGGAAATCAACCCCGACCTCCCGACTAGGAAGAACTTGACATCATCATCATGGCAGCTCACACCACGACCCACATTGTGAACAGTAAACAAACATGACTTTTAGACAATTTTAGCTTTTAAAACACTTCAACTTTCGTTTATCAGCGTGATAATGCTTTTGTATCGGCCAACATACCGATACAGAATGATAAACATATACAATTAAAATTGAAACATTACCGTTGTAATTATTAGCTGTTTTAGCTGTGTTTGCTATCAAAGCCAAAACTTTCCTGCGAAGGGTGTCCATGGCGCCAAAGCCCCCAGCTCGAACGCACTGACGTCGATAATGACGTGGAAATGACGCGTTTACCACCTCCGATATCCGACCTCCCACAACGAATGCAGGGTTAGGCCGCGTGAGCAGTGTGGCATCATCTCTGTGCCATTGTAACTTAGACCACATCACACACGTATTACGTGACTGCGTAGTACTGGTCTACGGCGGGATTTTCATAAAGGGCTTTGAATTCATAAAAGGGCTTAATAAAAAATTGCAGTATTGAGTTCTGTCAGAATCATAAAGGGGTACGCTGTGCTAGATTCTCTCTGGACTGGTAACCCAGATGAAAAAAGATTATACTTGAAATATACTTTTTCAAAGTATACTTTTAGTAGTTTTTGTATTTTTGTACTTTGTGCTAAATTGGCAGTGCTTTAAGTTTACTAAGTGCACTAAAGTTGTTCAAAAGTATAACCTAAGTCATACTTAAGTGTACTTCAAGTGCACTGTGTATGTTAAAATGGGACTATTTCTTTGTATACTTAAGTGCACTATGTCTGTACGTTAAAATATGACTATTTTAGTGTACTTAAGTATATTTAAGTGCACTAACAAAAAGTATAATTTGTTGGTATCTTAAATACACTTGCAGTACAATTTCTGTCACCAGTGCGTTTGAAACAAACTTTTACGGTGTGTTGTACGGTGACTATATTGAAGTACACTTTTTAAAAGTAATTTTTAATTAATTAGTACATACTTAAAATTAAGTTCAAAAAGGAAAAGTATACTTGTAATGAACTTTGTATAATTAAATTATATTTTTATTACACTAAAGTATATTACTTTTTCACCTGGGAAACTCTTTGCCACCCCCCCCATCCTGGGAATTTAATATAATCTCAAATTAAATCCCATTACAAAAAAATTATTGGGGATTCAATTAAATTACTAGAATTAGGCTGCATGGCCTGTTCTCCTCATGTGTATTCATTAGTATGTTGCCACACTATACCACGTAGCTTCCCCTTTTAAAAATAGAGAGTGTAACGCAGTGTTTGACATGGAAACGGACAGAACCAATTTCCTTAAATGTTTATGAGAAACTGGGCCTTTGTATCCTGGACAGGTTTCAATGGTTCAATCACTGCTGATCAGCTTGGATTCCATCCCATAATATTTATAGTGTGTCACAATCCAGCTCCCGACGGACGTCACGGATGCATTTCAGTTCCAGCTGAGCTCGCTTAGTCGGGCCTGATTGAGCCTTTTAATTGAACACTGATCTAAATTGTATTTCAGCTGACAGTTCTTGCAAAAAGTTGAATGTGAAATAAAGGTCTAGTAATAAAGGTCCTTTTTAATGTCTCACTTCAGCAAAATTGTTTCCAGAATTGCAAAATTCAGTTGTGTGTGCTAGACACTGTGTTCTAGGCACTGTAATAATAATAATGTAACTGATTATATTAATACGGTGTTTTTACAAACCCAAAGACGGTGTAGAGTAATCAGGGAGCACAGCACGCACTGTACACAAACTAACAGAACACAGGAGACAGGCAGAAACACACACACACGCACGGACTGTACACAAACTAACAGAACACAGGAAACAGGAGGAGACAGGCAGAAACACACACACGCACGCACTGTACACAAACTAACAGAACACAGGAGACAGGCAGAAACACACACACACACGCACAGACTGTACACAAACTAACAGAACACAGGAAACAGGAGGAGACAGGCAGAAACACACACACGCACGCACTGTACACAAACTAACAGAACACAGGCAACAGGAGGATACAGGCAGAAACACACACACGTACACACTGTACACAAACTAACAAAACACAGAGAGCCCTATTCTGATGACCAAAAGAAGAAATCTACATCTGGAGTACTACATCTTGGATATTACCAAAGAAGGCTTACAATTGTGTGTGACATAAGATCGGGGGGCAGTTATGCCTTGGCAGGCCACGCCCCATACCTGTACAGCACTGAAATTTTGGATTAGCCTATTTCAGCTAACATGTTTCAGCAAGACTGCTTTAGCGATTATCACAAAATCAAGAGGTTACGGGAAAGTGAAACCGTTATTCTTACCACTGGACCACTGTGCGAATTTGCTTTGACTACATCGCTCATTCCTATCAAAGGCTGGTGAATTTATGCGAAACACTCTCCTCTATTGCTCATTGGCAAGGGAGGGCTCTGGCATTTCCAGTCTTCTCGTCAGCCTCTTCAAAATGACGGGCGTGTGCGACAGATACTTGTTTTTACGGTCAAACACTTAACTCAATGGGATTGTTGAAGATCAAGTTTTCTGACCTGTTGCTTTGGTTTAAGCTAAAAAAAAAAAGCCCCCCCTCTAACAGGGAATGATTTACCCTCGTAAGCACACATTATGTCAGAAATAGCTGTGTACGCCAAACTCACATCCTATGACTTTTAATCATTCAGATAATCAAATCATCAAATAACGGTTCAATGTTATATAAGATTTAGAAAAGTGTGCTGTATGACAAATTATTTATTTAGAAAGGAATGTAGGGGGTGTTCCGGTGGGAGGAGCCTGGAGAGCCACAATAAAGTCCAATAAAGCTGAAAAGGCCGCAGAAATAAATGATATATATATATAAAAGGAATGTAGTCTCACAGGTGAAATCATGGGAGTCCTAATTGCTGAACGTGTGGTCACCTTGGACACTGAAAATGGACAATTTGTGAAAAATTATTCAAAAAGTATATTCAAAAGCAGAGCAATGAGCCAAATCAGCTTGGAATAGTTGAAAGCACAAAACTGTTACACTTTAAACATGCTTTCAACAACCGTAATTGATAAAGATATTGGCTGTGACACAAACCGGCCTACACAGCGATAACCACTGGGTTTGAGAGCAAGGCAGGGGCGGACAACTCAATCCCTGGAGGGGCCGATGTGTATGCCGGTTTTCCTTTCCACAAATTGCTCCCACTCAGTTAGATAATGAGTTCTATAGTGTTGCTGAAAACACACTCCAGCGTTCACCTGGCATCCAGTGCACTCCTGTGGAGACGTTTTTGAGAGACAGGATGGAAAGACCCGGATTTGATATATTTCCTGTGTTGCTGCTGATCGGCCAGCACTGGAATACCCTTCAGCAAGGTAATTAACCTGCATATATAAGTGACCCTAACGATAGTACTCTCGACTCCCTCTCTCTGTACAGCATCTGAAAAGAGAAGTCACACTTTGTGAGATCAGTTTCCTGCCACCCGTGCGGTTCTATCTGGCGAATGAACCGCCGTAAGCGTACGTCGAGTTTCTGTCAGTGTTCTTCCACTGTTCAGTGGCTTTCGTGGCCTCTAGCCCCCGCTACGTATGACTCATGAGAGGAAGTAGACGCAGGCTGGATTATTAGTGAAGTCGCTCGGGCCGATAGCCGTAATATAAATCTGAAAGTGAACGAGCGAATGTAGAAACTCGGCTTTTGGTGTCAATCATATCGCGCGTCAATCATGGATTCGGAGCTAAAAGCAGGTCTGGCAAAACGACAAAGAAATTGCTGATCTGTGCACTCAATATAAATATGAGGGAAAGGGGGATACCGTGGACGCTTCCGGAACCTCTAGATCTGATGTGTTCACTTACGCTCTTGGAGAGCTGCGGGGGTTTGGTGGTTCTGGTCATTAATCGGCACTAAATCGACTGAATAAAACAGCTGATTACACACTTAGCACTTAGCTCATGTCAGCTGGCCTCCTGGGTCAGAACTGGAACCCCCTGCAGGAGACACTTGATCACAGTGAATACTATTCATTCATAGTTAACATAATGAACTGCTCAGGACCAAACGGTGTGTATCTCACGCACATCTATGTGCTATAAAGCGCTTAATATAAGGGCTAGAAGAAGGGGCTTTTAACCGAGAGGTTTCTAAAAAGTATGTGGAAGCGGGCGGGGCGGGGGGGTTAATTATTAACTAATCAAATTCATCCCCACCAACAGCACGATATTCCTATGATTTCAGCATTTACTTTATGCCGTGACAGGTCTGTAAACCGGGGTCTTCCTCCTGGGCTGGTGAGTAATGCTTTTTTCAGGAGCCTGTGGTTTCCGTGGGGACGGCCAATTTCAGTCTTGTAGCTGTGATGCCGGGGGACGCCGGCCGAGCCTCTTCTCTGCCAATCACACATGTCCAAAGTGGAGGAAACCATGGAAACCAGTCAGCCAATCCAATGTCCCAAGGCGGAGGTTGCATGCCTGTTCAATGGTGCATCCCCGTCAACAACGAAACTGTGAAGACTGTCAAGTCTGACTCCCAGATGCAAACGGACACTTGTGACAAATTTGGCGAAATGTCACAGATGTCCGTTGTTAAGAGTAATGGACACAACAGGGTGGTTCAGCTGAATCAGGTCTAAGAGAGCACCACACTGCCAACACTGCCATGGGGTGCGTCCCAATATTCTTCACTCCCCACCTTCTTTCCTCCACTCCCCCACTACCACTCGTCGCCTACCCGGAAGTATGCAAAACTGCCTGAACGTTTTGAGTACAAGTATTTGCATGTACAGTATACAATGTACCTGACATTGCGGTTTGTGTCGAGACATTAATTAATATGTGACCATTAATACGTAATTAAGATGTAATCAGCAACATTAGATTAAAACACAAAAATCAGTTTCCGGGGCACGGAGGAGAGGAGGGGGTAGTGGAGGAAAGGAGGAGAGGAGGTGGTAGTGGAGGAAAAGAGGGTGCGTTTTTCGAGTATTGGGACGCACCCATGGTCCTTCCCCACTGTATCCTGTACTCACAGCCTTGCTATCGGCTTCTTGAGTCATGTGACCAGGCAGGAAACATCTAAATCTGGGTTTCATCAAAGGGGGCCAGAATGCAGGTGTGTAGGTGTGTAACGTGGACCCGATCGCATGACCCGATCACATGACCCAATCACAAGACCTGACCACAGGACGGACTCGATCGCAGAGGTGTTTAATTGCTAAAATGCATTGTTCGTACAAGGAATAAAAACGGTTCCAATCACTGATATATAGATTTCTTTTACTTACAAGAGTGTTAGAAATCATTATGACTTCATGAGCTGAACTCTTGCAAAAAAAATAATAACTAAACAAAAAACAAACCCAAAAAACTATAAATCTAAATGTGAATCCTGAGTAACAGTGAAAAAATATATATATCAAAATTAAAAAAGGAACAGCATCCCTTTGTTGGTACAGTTTTCCTGTTCTATAGGCTGTTCTATAGGCTGTTCTCTATGCTATGTGGAAAACAACAATGAGCTGTTTTTTTTTCTTTTTTTTTTTTTTTTTTTACAGAGTAACTTTAGGTAAATTGGCCACTGTGCGTTCCTGAAAGAAAGAGAGAAATCCCAAACAAAACAAACAAGTCCAGACGTACGCACAAGTGACGGGCATCGGAAAATAATGTTGTGAATCGTCTGCTTTCAGTCACAACCACAGCCAACGACGGTCCAAGATACAGTGTTTTGTGTCTCCAGTGGAGGGTGGGTGGGGGGGGGGGGAGGGGGGCGGACAGAAACAGCCCAAACAGGCCGGACTGCAGAGCTCAGAACAGAACTCACACAGGCACCTTCGAAATCTATATGTTCCTATATTTTTGTTTTATTTGCTACAGTGAGTGTGGACGAGCTCCGTAAACACCTTCATCATTCACGTTTGAAAACTGTTCACTTTGGTAACTGTGGTGTCCTGTGTTAGATATTTTTCTTTTTCTTTTGATGGGGTAAATTAGTTGTATAAATAATGTTTTTTTTTTTTTTTTTTCATCGTTTATAGTACCTCACATAGTTCAGTGTGCTTCCCCTTCCACAAGGCAGCATCGCAGCAAGGGGGCGCAATAACAGTGGGGAGAACCCACCCCTCCTCCCTTCTGAAGTATACTGTACTCCTTTTCTTCCCTCTCTCCTTCCCTTCTTCCATGGGGGTCAAAGTGCATGGGAGTCTACTCACAGTAATAAGGCTTTTTTTTTTCTTTTTCTTTTTTCCCCAAGTGACGTGGCGCACATCAGCGTTTTGGGGGTGTCGACACAGTGTGGAGTAATAACGTGGGGTGGGGCATCCCAACGTGTGTGCATGTGAGGGGGGTGGGTATCGGGGCGGGGTGAGGGTCGTTTTCCCTTTCCCTTTTCCCTAGCCCATCTTCCCGTCTTGGCCCCTACTCTTCGTCCTGCTACTGTCGCTCCTCCTCCTCGGCCTCTTCCTGAATGACCTGGATGTCGTCGGAGGGCGGGGTTAGGGAGGGGCCCTCTGTCTGCGCTTGCGTTTGCTGCTGCTTGTTCAGTTCTTTGCACTTCTCCTCTTCCTCGATGATCTTCTTCCACACCTTGTGGTTTTCCGTCAGGTGCTGCATGATGTTGCAGAACAGCCGCCTACGGTTTCCTCTTTCTGCAGGAGAAACACACACAGCATGTTACCCCCAGCATGAGTACACCTTACTGCAGTGGTAACCAGCACTAGTGTGTGTATGAGTGCATCTTACTGCAGTGGTAACCAGCACTAGTGTGTGTATGAGTGCACCTTACTGCAGTGGTAACCAGCACTAGTGTGTGTATGAGTGCATCTTACTGCAGTGGTAACCAGCACTAGTGTGTGTATGAGTGCACCTTACTGCAGTGGTAACCAGCACTAGTGTGTGTATGAGTGCATCTTACTGCAGTGGTAACCAGCACTAGTGTGTGTATGAGTGCATCTTACTGCAGTGTTAACCAGCACTAGTGTGTGTATGAGTGCACCTTACTGCAGTGGTAACCAGCACTAGTGTGTGTATGAGTGCACCTTACTGAAGTGGTAACCAGCACTAGTGTGTGTATGAGTGCACCTTACTGCAGTGGTAACCAGCACTAGTGTGTGTATGAGTGCATCTTACTGCAGTGGTAACCAGCACTAGTGTGTGTATGAGTGCATCTTACTGCAGTGGTAACCAGCACTAGCGTGTGTATGAGTGCATCTTACTGCAGTGGTAACCAGCACTAGTGTGTGTATGAGTGCATCTTACTGCAGTGGTAACCAGCACTAGCGTGTGTATGAGTGCATCTTACTGCAGTGGTAACCAGCACTAGTGTGTGTATGAGTGCATCTTACTGCAGTGGTAACCAGCACTAGTGTGTGCATGAGTGCATCTTACTGCAGTGGTAACCAGCACTAGTGTGTGTATGAGTGCATCTTACTGCAGTGGTAACCAGCACTAGTGTGTGTATGAGTGCACCTTACTGCAGTGGTAACCAGCACTAGCCTGTGTATGAGTGCACCTTACTGAAGTGGTAACCAGCACTAGCGTGTGTATGAGTGCATCTTACTGCAGTGGTAAGTAGCACTAGTGTGTGTATGAGTGCATCTTACTGCAGTGGTAACCAGCACTAGTGTGTGTATGAGTGCATCTTACTGCAGTGGTAACCAGCACTAGTGTGTGTATGAGTGCATCTTACTGCAGTGGTAACCAGCACTAGTGTGTGTATGAGTGCATCTTACTGCAGTGGTAACCAGCACTAGTGTGTGCATGAGTACACCTTACTGCAGTGGTAACCAGCACTAGTGTGTGTATGAGTGCATCTTACTGCAGTGGTAACCAGCACTAGTGTGTGTATGAGTGCACCTTACTGCAGTGGTAACCAGCACTAGTGTGTGTATGAGTGCATCTTACTGCAGTGGTAACCAGCACTAGTGTGTGTATGAGTGCATCTTACTGCAGTGTTAACCAGCACTAGTGTGTGTATGAGTGCACCTTACTGAAGTGGTAACCAGCACTAGTGTGTGTATGAGTGCATCTTACTGCAGTGGTAACCAGCACTAGCGTGTGTATGAGTGCATCTTACTGCAGTGGTAACCAGCACTAGTGTGTGTATGAGTGCATCTTACTGCAGTGGTAACCAGCACTAGCGTGTGTATGAGTGCATCTTACTGCAGTGGTAACCAGCACTAGCGTGTGTATGAGTGCATCTTACTGCAGTGGTAACCAGCACTAGCGTGTGTATGAGTGCATCTTACTGCAGTGGTAACCAGCACTAGTGTGTGTATGAGTGCACCTTACTGCAGTGGTAACCAGCACTAGCGTGTGTATGAGTGCATCTTACTGCAGTGGTAACCAGCACTAGTGTGTGTATGAGTGCACCTTACTGCAGTGGTAACCAGCACTAGTGTGTGTATGAGTGCACCTTACTGCAGTGGTAACCAGCACTAGTGTGTGTATGAGTGCATCTTACTGCAGTGGTAACCAGCACTAGTGTGTGTATGAGTGCACCTTACTGCAGTGGTAACCAGCACTAGCGTGTGTATGAGTGCATCTTACTGCAGTGGTAACCAGCACTAGTGTGTGTATGAGTGCATCTTACTGCAGTGGTAACCAGCACTAGTGTGTGTATGAGTGCACCTTACTGCAGTGGTAACCAGCACTAGTGTGTGTATGAGTGCATCTTACTGCAGTGGTAACCGGCACTAGTGTGTGTATGAGTGCACCTTACTGCAGTGGTAACCAGCACTAGTGTGTGTATGAGTGCATCTTACTGCAGTGGTAACCAGCACTAGTGTGTGTATGAGTGCACCTTACTGAAGTGGTAACCAGCACTAGTGTGTGTATGAGTGCATCTTACTGCAGTGGTAACCAGCACTAGTGTGTGTATGAGTGCATCTTACTGCAGTGGTAACCAGCACTAGTGTGTGTATGAGTGCATCTTACTGCAGTGGTAACCAGCACTAGTGTGTGTATGAGTGCACCTTACTGCAGTGGTAACCAGCACTAGTGTGTGTATGAGTGCATCTTACTGCAGTGGTAACCAGCACTAGTGTGTGTATGAGTGCACCTTACTGCAGTGGTAACCAGCACTAGTGTGTGTATGAGTGCACCTTACTGCAGTGGTAACCAGCACTAGTGTGTGTATGAGTGCATCTTACTGCAGTGGTAACCAGCACTAGTGTGTGTATGAGTGCATCTTACTGCAGTGGTAACCAGCACTAGCCTGTGTATGAGTGCATCTTACTGCAGTGGTAACCAGCACTAGTGTGTGTATGAGTGCACCTTACTGCAGTGGTAACCAGCACTAGTGTGTGTATGAGTGCACCTTACTGCAGTGGTAACCAGCACTAGCCTGTGTATGAGTGCATCTTACTGCAGTGGTAACCAGCACTAGTGTGTGTATGAGTGCACCTTACTGCAGTGGTAACCAGCACTAGCGTGTGTATGAGTGCACCTTATTGCAGTGGTAACCAGCACTAGCGTGTGTATGAGTGCATCTTACTGCAGTGGTAACCAGCACTAGTGTGTGTATGAGTTCATCTTACTGCAGTGGTAACCAGCACTAGCCTGTGTATGAGTGCATCTTACTGCAGTGGTAACCAGCACTAGTGTGTGTATGAGTGCACCTTACTGCAGTGGTAACCAGCACTAGTGTGTGTATGAGTGCATCTTACTGCAGTGGTAACCAGCACTAGTGTGTGTATGAGTGCATCTTACTGCAGTGGTAACCAGCACTAGTGTGTGTATGAGTGCACCTTACTGCAGTGGTAACCAGCACTAGTGTGTGTATGAGTGCATCTTACTGCAGTGGTAACCAGCACTAGTGTGTGTATGAGTGCATCTTACTGCAGTGTTAACCAGCACTAGTGTGTATATGAGTGCATCTTACTGCAGTGGTAACCAGCACTAGTGTGTGTATGAGTGCACCTTACTGCAGTGGTAACCAGCACTAGTGTGTGTATGAGTGCATCTTACTGCAGTGGTAACCAGCACTAGTGTGTGTATGAGTGCATCTTACTGCAGTGGTAACCAGCACTAGTGTGTGTATGAGTGCATCTTACTGCAGTGGTAACCAGCACTAGTGTGTGTATGAGTGCACCTTACTGCAGTGGTAACCAGCACTAGTGTGTGTATGAGTGCATCTTACTGCAGTGGTAACCAGCACTAGTGTGTGTATGAGTGCATCTTACTGCAGTGGTAACCAGCACTAGTGTGTGTATGAGTGCATCTTACTGCAGTGGTAACCAGCACTAGTGTGTGTATGAGTGCATCTTACTGCAGTGGTAACCAGCACTAGTGTGTGTATGAGTGCATCTTACTGCAGTGGTAACCAGCACTAGTGTGTGTATGAGTGCATCTTACTGCAGTGGTAACCAGCACTAGTGTGTGTATGAGTGCACCTTACTGCAGTGGTAACCAGCACTAGTGTGTGTATGAGTGCATCTTACTGCAGTGGTAACCAGCACTAGTGTGTGTATGAGTGCATCTTACTGCAGTGGTAACCAGCACTAGTGTGTGTATGAGTGCATCTTACTGCAGTGGTAACCAGCACTAGTGTGTGTATGAGTGCATCTTACTGCAGTGGTAACCAGCACTAGTGTGTGTATGAGTGCATCTTACTGCAGTGTTAACCAGCACTAGTGTGTGTATGAGTGCATCTTACTGCAGTGGTAACCAGCACTAGTGTGTGTATGAGTGCACCTTACTGCAGTGGTAACCAGCACTAGTGTGTGTATGAGTGCATCTTACTGCAGTGGTAACCAGCACTAGTGTGTGTATGAGTGCACCTTACTGCAGTGGTAACCAGCACTAGTGTGTGTATGAGTGCATCTTACTGCAGTGGTAACCAGCACTAGTGTGTGTATGAGTGCACCTTACTGCAGTGGTAACCAGCACTAGTGTGTGTATGAGTGCATCTTACTGCAGTGGTAACCAGCACTAGTGTGTGTATGAGTGCACCTTACTGCAGTGGTAACCAGAACTAGTGTGTGTATGAGTGCACCTTACTGCAGTGGTAACCAGCACTAGTGTGTGTATGAGTGCATCTTACTGCAGTGGTAACCAGCACTAGTGTGTGTATGAGTGCACCTTACTGCAGTGGTAACCAGCACTAGTGTGTGTATGAGTACACCTTACTGAAGTGGTAACCAGCACTAGTGTGTGTATGAGTGCACCTTACTGCAGTGGTAACCAGCACTAGTGTGTGTATGAGTGCATCTTACTGCAGTGGTAACCAGCACTAGTGTGTGTATGAGTGCATCTTACTGCAGTGGTAACCAGCACTAGTGTGTGTATGAGTGCATCTTACTGCAGTGGTAACCAGCACTAGTGTGTGTATGAGTGCACCTTACTGAAGTGGTAACCAGCACTAGTGTGTGTATGAGTGCACCTTACTGCAGTGGTAACCAGCACTAGTGTGTGTATGAGTGCATCTTACTGCAGTGGTAACCAGCACTAGTGTGTGTATGAGTGCACCTTACTGCAGTGGTAACCAGAACTAGTGTGTGTATGAGTGCATCTTACTGCAGTGGTAACCAGCACTATTGTGTGTATGAGTGCATCTTACTGCAGTGGTAACCAGCACTAGCGTGTGTATGAGTGCATCTTACTGCAGTGGTAACCAGCACTAGTGTGTGTATGAGTGCATCTTACTGCAGTGGTAACCAGCACTAGTGTGTGTATGAGTGCATCTTACTGCAGTGGTAACCAGCACTAGTGTGTGTATGAGTGCACCTTACTGCAGTGGTAACCAGCACTAGTGTGTGTATGAGTGCATCTTACTGCAGTGGTAACCAGCACTAGTGTGTGTATGAGTACACCTTACTGCAGTGGTAACCAGCACTAGTGTGTGTATGAGTGCATCTTACTGCAGTGGTAAGTAGCACTAGTGTGTGTATGAGTGCATGTTATTAGAGCAGATTGACCCAAGATTGCCGTTCGTTTCTTACTTGGTTGGAGCTCCTCCTCTAGCTCGTCATCCTCAGTTTCCATCTCCTCTTCCTCTCCGTCCTCTTCTTCCTCCTCATCTTCGGCGCGTGCGTCATCGATCCAGTGCCCTGGTAGCAGTCCGGCGGCGTCGTACGAGTTGCAGAGGGGCCCCACGATGTGCGTGATGAAGGATTCCTGTAGCCTGGCCAGCTGGGGGGATGAGCGATCCATGAAGGGGCTGATGGGTAATTCCAGATTGGCCTCCTCATCGCCCTGGAAACAGCACACACACCATTCTACATTTCAGCACTTAGCAGAGCCACTGGTCTTTGTGACAACTCTCTGTAAAATGCATTGTACAAATACTTTTTAATTGAATTGGGGAAAAAAGGCCCAGAATGTTCGGTCTATTCAGAGTGTTCATTATGAGTATGAAAGCATCTTCAACAAAAATACATTTTATCTCTAATTTCCCTTTAATTTACGTAGCTCTTGGATGCTGTTGTTGAAGGAATCCTTCCGTTGTTTTTTATTTATTTAATAGTGATTGAAATTTTAACAATGCAGCTTGTAATAATGTTGTTTTTCAAGGTTAAGATGTGAAGCAATGGAAATCCGAAAATATTTTTCAAATGTGCAGAGAGAAATTTTGGGGGTGGGATGATCAAATTGTTTTGAAAAGACACAGAAAGCAGCGGCACTCTGTTAGTCCACTGGTGTTTCCAAGTGCTGCTGGAAAGAGCTTCTAATGGCGCTCTGGGTGCAGGAGGGGCAATTATCTTTAACATTTGCCCTCCTCAGTCACTGTAGGTATCAGTGATGAATACCTGCTCGTAAAACTCGTTGACGATGCCTTCTGTCCACTTGAGGTGAAGGTCCCGTGCTTTGGCGGGGCCGTTGATGTCTGCCAGCTTAATGCACACTTGGCAGACCAACAACCGGTCATTCTCATTAGTCCAGTCGATGCCGGGACTGTTCACATCATTAACCTATTTTAAGCAGGATGGGAAGAAAAAAAAATTTCAGTCATTCTGGAGAACAGTAATGCCATTTTCAAAACTCCGCCATATCACCATATGGCAGGACTATGTAACTATGAAACACTAATAAAATAACTTCTGACGCCAGGAAACAGCTGTAGGTGTTATTTGCAGGGGATTTACGTTCTCAGACCTTGGAGTTGAACTCAGCCAAGAAGTCGAAATGCTTCTTCAGGTCAGTGGCGAGGATGGCCTCGATCACCAGGAAGCGAAAGCGTTTGAACTCCACGTGGTCCAGGTTGCCCAGGAAGCCGAACTCGGGCCGGGACAGGTACAGGCTCCAGGCCGAGGCCGCGTGGTGGTTCTCCAGAACCGAGCGGTCATTGTACAGCACCGCCTGGGGGGAGAGAGGGGGGAGGGAGTGTTCTGGAATATTCTTCAGATTCAGTGAACGCAACAAATTCCTCGTTCATCGTCTCATTCCCAGGCCTAGAGATGTGGTGCCTAGAGTCCTAGTCTGTGTAAACTACATCACATCGTGGGGGGTGTAGGACAGAACCTGAGGAGGGTTTGTGGGGGTTTAGGAGAGTACCTGAGAAGCATTTTTGGAGGGTATAGGACAGTACCTAAGAGTGTTTGTGGTGGGTATAATGTTTGTCGGGGTATAGAACAATACCTCAGGAGTGTTTTTGGGAGGGGGGGAGGTATAGGACAGTACCTGAGGGGCATTCGTGGCGACCAGGAAAGCGTTGGTGCGGCCAGGGTGGTCGTAGTCATGCATGGCGGCTGCTACGAACAGAGCCATGAGCTCCAGTGCCGGAACGTTCCAGGACAGGCAGCCGTAGCTGTCGTCCATGAGGGGGCAGGTTTTAGAGGAGGCATACGCCACCCGTCCTGGAGAAATCCCGCTGTCCGAGTCTGGGGAGGCACCAGAACCCACCCCAAAACCACAATCAGCTGTCATCACCGGGCTGTACCCCCAAAATCACCACTCACCCTGCTGTACCCCCAAAATCACCACTCACCCTGCTGTACCCCCAAAATCACCACTCAACCTGACCCACACACCAGCTACACCTTTAAACTGTCCCAAATTAACCTGACCCACAAACAAGTTACACCTTTAAATCAGCCACCCCTATAAACTGCCCCAAATTAACCAAACCCACACACCAGCTACACCTATAAACTGCCCCAAATGAACCTAACCCACACACCAGCTACCCCTATAAACTGCCCCAAATTAACCAAACCCACACACCAGCTACACCTATAAACTGCCCCAAATTAACCTAACCCACACACCAGCTACCCCTATAAACTGCCCCAAATTAACCAAACCCACACACCAGCTACACCTATAAACTGCCCCAAATTAACCTAACCCACACACCAGCTACACCTTTAAACTGCCCCAAATTAACCTGACTCACACATCAGCTACACCCAGACACTAGTTTAAGCCTTTACACCAGTTTACACCTTTAAACTGGACCACCTGCAGTGCGCTACACCTTTAAACTGGCCCAAGTTAATCTCACCCACACAGCAGCTACACCTTTAAAATGGGCCACCCGCATTGTGCTACACCTTTAAAATGGGCCACCCGCATTGTGCTACACCTTTAATACACTGGACCACCCGCAGTGCGCTACACCTTAAAACTGGACCACCCACAGTGTGCTACACCTTTAAACTGGACCACCCACAGTGTGCTACACCTTTAAACTGGACCACCCACAGTGCGCTATGTCTTTAAGCTGGATCACCCTCAGTGTGCTATATCTTTAAGCTGGACCACCCGCAGTGTGCTATGTCTTTAAGCTGGACCACCCGCAGTGTGCTATGTCTTTAAGCTGGATCACCCTCAGTGTGCTATGTCTTTAAGCTGGACCACCCGCAGTGTGCTATGTCTTTAAGCTGGACCACCCGCAGTGTGCTATGTCTTTAAGCTGGATCACCCTCAGTGTGCTATGTCTTTAAGGTGGACCACCCTCAGTGTGCTATGTCTTTAAGCTGGACCACCCGCAGTGTGCTATGTCTTTAAGCTGGACCACCCGCAGTGTGCTATGTCTTTAAGCTGGACCACCCGCAGTGTGCTATGTCTTTAAGCTGGATCACCCTCAGTGTGCTATGTCTTTAAGCTGGACCACCCGCAGTGTGCTATGTCTTTAAGCTGGACCACCCTCAGTGTGCTATGTCTTTAAGCTGGACCACCCGCAGTGTGCTATGTCTTTAAGCTGGATCACCCTCAGTGTGCTATGTCTTTAAGCTGGATCACCCTCAGTGTGCTATGTCTTTAAGCTGGACCACCCGCAGTGTGCTATGTCTCTAAACTAGATCAACAGAAGCGAGGGCGCCACGGTGGTGCAGACTTTGTCTGTGTGGTTGCTCCCCGGTTAGATCCCCGGTCCTGCCAGATCCGAGCATGGTCGGTGCCCTGTGGGAGCAGCAATTGGCGGCTGCTCCCAGGTGGGGGTAGGGGCTCGGAGAGAATCGCTGTGCACAGAACGGCCCTGGGTGAGTTGGAATCACAGTCAGGAGCTCAAGGAGTCGCGCCCTGAAGAGGTTGTGGCACCCTCCTTCCTACTACCAGCTGACAGAGTTGTATAGCGGTGGTTGTATAGCGGTGGTTCTCTAGCGGTTGCTACACGGGGGAATTGAACTAGAATAGGGGTTCAATTGGCAATAATTTTTTTTTTAAATGACGTTTTTTTTAAATAACTGAAGTGCGCTACACCTTCAATACACTGGACCACCTGCAGTGTGCTACACCTTAAAACTAGACCACCTGCAGTGCGCTAAGCTACAACTTTAAACTGGACTGGATTATTCAGGGCCTGAGCCAGTGATTCAGTCTGCACTCCATTTTAAAAATTAAAAAAGGGGCGGTCTGTCTGCGGAGTTAAATTAAGCGTCTCCAAACATGCTGAGCTCAGCAGAGCTGCCGATCTCAATCACGACGGAGCCGCGGGTCTCACGGTGGCTGGAACTTTGGTGTGTGTGTGTGTGTGTGTGTGTGTGTGTGTGTGTGTGTGTGTGCGTGTACCACATGCACAAGCGCGTACCACATGTACAAGCGCGTGCAAGCATATGTGTTTGTGTACGTGTGTGTCGGTGTGTGAGTGTGTGCACGAGCGTGTATAAACATGTGCGTTTGTGTTTGTGATCAGGTGAATTTGGTGTGTGTTTATGTGTGTGAGGAGGGGTTGGTACAGTGGTCGTTACCTGTGTCACTTCCTGTCGCATGCTCACTGTGGATCTGCTGGAACCCTGGGATTGGCCGCGTGGTCAGGTACCACACGGCATGGAGAACGTCAGTGGCGTGCACCCGGTTATGATCTGAGGAGGGACACCAAGTTCCACAGAAAAACACAGTTTGACCTCTGTACACCAATCAGCTCAATAACTACACTCATCACTACCCTCTGTCCACCAATCAGCTCAATAACTACACTCATCACTACCCTCTGTACACCAATCAGCTCAATAACTACACTCATCACTACCCTCTGTACACCAATCAGCTCAATAACTGCACTCATCACTACCCTCTGTACACCAATCAGCTCAATAACTATACTCATCACTACCCTCTGTCCACCAATCAGCTCAATAACTACACTCATCACTACCCTCTGTACACCAATCAGCTCAATAACTGCACTCATCACTACCCTCTGTACACCAATCAGCTCAATAACTACACTCATCACTACCCTCTGTACACCAATCAGCTCAATAACTACACTCATCACTACCCTCTGTACACCAATCAGCTCAATAACTACACTCATCACTACCCTCTGTACACCAATCAGCTCAATAACTGCACTCATCACTACCCTCTGTACACCAATCAGCTCAATAACTATACTCATCACTACCCTCTGTCCACCAATCAGCTCAATAACTACACTCATCACTACCCTCTGTCCACCAATCAGCTCAATAACTACACTCATCACTACCCTCTGTACACCAATCAGCTCAATAACTGCACTCATCACTACCCTCTGTACACCAATCAGCTCAATAACTGCACTCATCACTACCCTCTGTACACCAATCAGCTCAATAACTACACTCATCACTACCCTCTGTCCACCAATCAGCTCAATAACTACACTCATCACTACCCTCTGTACACCAATCAGCTCAATAACTACACTCATCACTACCCTCTGTACACCAATCAGCTCAATAACTGCACTCATCACTACCCTCTGTACACCAATCAGCTCAATAACTGCACTCATCACTACCCTCTGTACACCAATCAGCTCAATAACTGCACTCATCACTACCCTATGTACACCAATCAGCTCAATAACTGCACTCATCACTACCCTCTGTACACCAATCAGCTCAATAACTACACTCATCACTACCCTCTGTACACCAATCAGCTCAATAACTACACTCATCACTACCCTCTGTACACCAATCAGCTCAATAACTGCACTCATCACTACCCTCTGTACACCAATCAGCTCAATAACTACACTCATCACTACCCTCTGTACACCAATCAGCTCAATAACTACACTCATCACTACCCTCTGTCCACCAATCAGCTCAATAACTACACTCATCACTACCCTCTGTCCACCAATCAGCTCAATAACTACACTCATCACTACCCTCTGTCCACCAATCAGCTCAATAACTGCACTCATCACTACCCTCTGTACACCAATCAGCTCAATAACTACACTCATCACTACCCTCTGTACACCAATCAGCTCAATAACTACACTCATCACTACCCTCTGTACACCAATCAGCTCAATAACTACACTCATCACTACCCTCTGTACACCAATCAGCTCAATAACTGCACTCATCACTACCCTCTGTACACCAATCAGCTCAATAACTGCACTCATCACTACCCTCTGTACACCAATCAGCTCAATAACTACACTCATCACTACCCTCTGTCCACCAATCAGCTCAATAACTACACTCATCACTACCCTCTGTACACCAATCAGCTCAATAACTGCACTCATCACTACCCTCTGTACACCAATCAGCTCAATAACTGCACTCATCACTACCCTCTGTACACCAATCAGCTCAATAACTACACTCATCACTACCCTCTGTACACCAATCAGCTCAATAACTACACTCATCACTACCCTCTGTACACCAATCAGCTCAATAACTGCACTCATCACTACCCTCTGTACACCAATCAGCTCAATAACTGCACTCATCACTACCCTCTGTACACCAATCAGCTCAATAACTACACTCATCACTACCCTCTGTACACCAATCAGCTCAATAACTGCACTCATCACTACCCTCTGTACACCAATCAGCTCAATAACTACACTCATCACTACCCTCTGTCCACCAATCAGCTCAATAACTACACTCATCACTACCCTCTGTACACCAATCAGCTCAATAACTACACTCATCACTACCCTCTGTCCACCAATCAGCTCAATAACTACACTCATCACTACCCTCTGTACACCAATCAGCTCAATAACTGCACTCATCACTACCCTCTGTACACCAATCAGCTCAATAACTGCACTCATCACTACCCTCTGTACACCAATCAGCTCAATAACTGCACTCATCACTACCCTCTGTCCACCAATCAGCTCAATAACTACACTCATCACTACCCTCTGTACACCAATCAGCTCAATAACTACACTCATCACTACCCTCTGTACACCAATCAGCTCAATAACTGCACTCATCACTACCCTCTGTACACCAATCAGCTCAATAACTATACTCATCACTACCCTCTGTCCACCAATCAGCTCAATAACTACACTCATCACTACCCTCTGTACACCAATCAGCTCAATAACTGCACTCATCACTACCCTCTGTACACCAATCAGCTCAATAACTACACTCATCACTACCCTCTGTACACCAATCAGCTCAATAACTACACTCATCACTACCCTCTGTACACCAATCAGCTCAATAACTACACTCATCACTACCCTCTGTACACCAATCAGCTCAATAACTGCACTCATCACTACACTCTGTACACCAATCAGCTCAATAACTGCACTCATCACTACCCTCTGTACACCAATCAGCTCAATAACTACACTCATCACTACCCTCTGTACACCAATCAGCTCAATAACTACACTCAGCACTACCCTCTGTACACCAATCAGCTCAATAACTACACTCATCACTACCCTCTGTACACCAATCAGCTCAATAACTACACTCATCACTACCCTCTGTCCACCAATCAGCTCAATAACTGCACTCATCACTACCCTCTGTCCACCAATCAGCTCAATAACTACACTCGTCACGACCCTCTGTCCACCAATCAGCTCAATAACTACACTCATCACTACCCTCTGTCCACCAATCTGTGGTGCGTTTCCTGATAGCGATCAATCTTAGGGTTAAATTCGATTTCAACAAGTGATTCTACGATGGCTCTTTAATTTGTAACACGCATTTCCCAAAACAGTTCTTAAAGCGTGAATGCGCAGTCACCTCTTAAGTGCTACTTAACCAGAGGTGTCAAATCCGGGTTCAGAAAGTAAAAAGTATTTAGTTCCAATCACCTGGATTTGCTAATTTGCACAATTCTTCAGCCAGGAGGTAGAACTAATTAGTGAAATCAGCTGGCTGATAAGAAACGCAGGACTTTTCCTTTCTGATCCCTGGATTTTACATCTCTGTACTTCTGTCTGTGGTGCTGCTGATACGGGAGGAGGAGGGGCGATAGATTGGGAGACGCAAACCCCGCTGTGATGCCCAATACATGGCCAGTTAGGCACGTCAAAATTTCTTTTGAAATAAAATCTTTTTCCCACTGATTTTACTTGTCTCAAACTTATTAGTATTTACTGGGCTATTTAAGGAATGGTTTTTATGGGTAATTTCCAAATATATAAAAATAAGTAAATTAAAAATAAATAAATAAACGAAAATATTGTTGCATCTAACATCACTATAAAAAACAATCAGTGGTTATGGCAACCGTAAAATGAAATTAATACTAACACGAAAAATCTAATAAAGTATGTGATTTATGGGCTTCTAAAACGCACTTAACCGTCTACGGCTGGTCTGGAGTAATCGTTAATCTACAAGCGTTTCTAAGAGCTTAAGTCTTAAGTGCTTTTGGGAAATGCACCCAAAGTTAAGGAAGCTTCGTACAAAGGTTTTACGACGTCTTAGCCTTACGATGCTTTTGGGAAACGCACCCCAGCTCTGTAAATACACTCGTCACTGTCTTCTGGAAGAAAGATTTCTGCTTTAATCAGCCATGTTTTTCTCCCTGCAAAATTCTCCATCTTTCATTTAATGTGAGAAAGTATATTGTGATATATGTCAGGTTATATGTATGCTTATCAGTACAATTCTGGCTGTATGTATGTACAGTATGTCTTAAGTAGTACACAAGTGAAAATAATACTTATTCATACATTAATGTCATCTTGTTGTGATGCTAGAACACATTGAGAAGGATGGATGTTGTGAAGAGTAAACAGGGCGATATGGTTTGACTTTAACCTCAGGTTGATGTGGTGATTTCATGGTTAAATGTGAGAAGATGGGAAAGCAGGGTGGAGCAGCGCTAGTTTCACACTCACAGGGAATATCCCGATAGCCGCTCTCTAGCGCACAGAAGAAGGCCATAAACTCCTGCGCTGGGATCCTGAAGATCTCAAACAGGCCCATGTCCTGGAACAGCGTGTAGGTCACCTGAGGAAGCACAACACACCAATCAGAACAAAAGACAAATGCGTAGCAACCTCAGACAACCAGACACACTTTCACTAACGCGCGTACCAGAGCCCGAGCATTTACACAGCGCTGCGAAACACACTTTCACTAATGCGCGTACCAGAGCCCGAGCATTTACACAGCGCTGCGAAACACACTTTCACTAACATGCGTACCAGAGCCCGAGCATTTACACAGCGCTGCGAAACACACTTTCACTAACGCGCGTACCAGAGCCCGAGCATTTACACAGCGCTGCGAAACACACTTTCACTAACGTGCGTACCAGGGCCCGAGCATTTACACAGCGCTGCGAAACACACTTTCACTAACGCGCGTACCAGGGCCCGAGCATTTACACAGCGCTGCGAAACACACTTTCACTAACGCGCGTACCAGAGCCCGAGCATTTACACAGCGCTGCGTAACACACTTTCACTAACGCGCGTACCAGAGCCCGAGCATTTACACAGCGCTGCGAAACACACTTTCACTAACGCATTTACAAAGTGCTGAGTAACACACTTTAACTAACTCATTTACACAGTGCTGCGTAACACACTTTAACTAACTCATTTACACAGTGCTGAGTAACACACTTTAACTTACGCATTTACAAAGTGTGGAGTAACACACTTTAACTAACTAATTTACACAGTGCTGAGTAACACACTTTAACTTACGCATTTACAAAGTGCTGAGTAACACACTTTAACTTACGCATTTACAAAGTGCTGAGTAACACACTTTAACTAACTCATTTACACAGTGCTGAGTAACACACTTTAACTTACGCATTTACAAAGTGCGGAGTAACACACTTTAACTAACTCATTTACACAGTGCTGAGTAACACACTTTAACTAACTAATTTACACAGTGCTGCGTAACACACTTTAACTTACTCATTTACAAAGTGCTGAGTAACACACTTTAACTAACGCATTTACACAGTGCTGAGTAACACACTTTAACTAACTAATTTACACAGTGCTGCGTAACACACTTTAACTTACTCATTTACAAAGTGCTGAGTAACACACTTTAACTAACGCATTTACACAGTGCTGAGTAACACACTTTAACTAACGCATTTACACAGTGCTGAGTAACACACTTTAACTAACGCATTTACACAATGCTGCGTAACACACTTTCACTAACATCCCAGAGCCAGCGCATTTACACAGCACTGCGTAAGTTAGTCGCGTAACACACTTTCACTAACACATTTACAAAGAGCTGAGTAACACACTTTAACTAACGCATTTACACAGTGCTGAGTAACACACTTTAACTAACTCATTTACACAGTGTTGAGTAATACACTTTAACTAACGCATTTACACAGTGCTGAGTAACACACTTTAACTAACTCATTTACACAGTGTTGAGTAATACACTTTAACTAACGCATTTACACAGTGCTGAGTAACACACTTTAACTAACTCATTTACACAGAGTTGAGTAATACACTTTAACTAACACATTTTCAAAGTGCTGAGTAACATATATTGCTGTAGGAGGTGCCAAAGTGTGTTTTTTAGCAGGTGGTCATTTCAAGGTTCCCATTATCACATATGAACCTGCCGGATGTGGTTTAAGAGATCAGCTGAGATGGCAGAAGATCATCGTCCCAGTTCAAGCATCTTCTGGGACTATGAGTGATCGATGAGCTGAGAGAACAAAATATCCGACCAGGGGGAGTGTTTCATTTCTGTGGTATTACATGAGGGGGGGTTGAGTCAGCTCCCGGAGGGGCGTTTCCCTGAAGGTCAGTATGGAAGTGCTGTAATAGCAGGTCTAAACACCAGGGGGCGGTAGTGGTACTAACATAGCTGAGGACCCTCCCTGTTTTTCCACCCGTCTGGTCCATGAGGTCAAAGATCTGGAAGTTCCAGTTGTTGATCTTCTCCATGAGGGCCTGGTGGTCCTCCAGCAGGGGGTCCAGTGTGACTTCCTGTCCACTCTGAGAGAGGAACAGGGGGTCAGAGTGCATTTAATTATGGTAACGGTAACTATCGTAATGCTGGTCTCACTAGGATGACTATAACCATACAAAATTTTTTTTAATCAAAATTTTTTTGAAAGTATAACAATATAAAAAAATAGTCTAGAGTGGGTGGGGCAAGCCGTGGTTTCCTGGGTAAGAAGTGCAGACTACAGAGTGGGCGGAGCCAGCTGTGGCATTACCTCGGAGGGGCCCTGCCTGAACTGCACCTTTTTCTCCAGGCACTGTTGTTCCTGGCTGGGCTGTGCTTCAGAGTCCCCCAGCCCCCTCCCCCCGGGGTCAGGACACGTCTCCCCCTGCGTCTGAGCGTCGTGGGCGTGGTCCTCCGGGGCGGCGGCGTCGCCCACGCACTCGGCTCCCTCACCTGCGGAACAGGACGGGGCCTTTTTGTTTTTGCTTTTGCCGTTCCCTTTTCAATCCAGGAGGGCACAGACAGTGTCCCCTTATTTCAGCTCTGCTCTGTTACAGTTTTATAAATAACAACCATACACAGACCAGACGGCCTTTTCTCATTCTGTCAGAATTAGGCTGCTCTTACAGTCAATGGGATTCACTGAGAGGTCACAGCTAAATCCAGGCTTCACTGTGAGGTCATAGTTAAATCCGAGACTCACTGTGATGTCACAGATAAAGCTAAGCTGCACTGTGATGTCATAGATAAATCATCTGGGGCTTCATAAAATCAAGACTTCAATGTGATGTCACAAACAACTCTTGGTTTCATTGTGTGGTCACAGTTAAACCTGCTATCTCCATTGGCTCTGCAGATTGGGGCGTACCTGAGTGTCTATGCTGTACCTCTGTATGTGGCAGCAGCTGTTCCTTACCTGTGTCAACACCTGGGACACTCTTCAGCATCAGACGTCCACAGCTGAGGGGGAGAGAGCCAATCAGCACCCACCAACCACACACAGCGGGAAGATTGTACAGAGAGTAGTACAGTGATAGTGTAGGGACAGTGTAACTATGGCGTTGGGTCAGTGTTAGACGCAGAGTGTAATACATAATACATGGTACCTGCTGCAAACAGGGACGCTGGGAGGGCGTAACTGCTGCTGGAAATCAGGGGTGCTGAGGGTGTACCCCAGCGCCTTGTGCAGTCCGACGCTGGGCTTCCTCAGGAAGTCGGCGGTGTCGGGGAACTCCACGGGGGACCGTGCCACCGCCATGGGGCCCGTGCTGGGGGAGCTCAGCGGGCTTAGGGTGGGGGAGGCACCTGAGGTACACACACTGTAATGGTCAGGCTGGGGGGGGCTGAGGTACACACACTGTAATGGTCAGGCTGGGGGGGGCTGAGGTACACACACTGTAATGGTCAGGCTGGGGGGGGCGGGCTGAGGTACACACACTGTAATGGTCAGGCTGGGGGGGGCTGAGGTACACATACTGTAATGGTCAGGCTGGGGGGGGGGGGCTGAGGTACACACACTGTAATGGTCAGTCTGGGGGGGGCTGAGGTACACACACTGTAATGGTCAGGCTGGGGGGGGCTGAGGTACACACACTGTAATGGTCAGGCTGGGGGGGGCTGAGGTACACACACTGTAATGGTCAGGCTGGGGGGGGCTGAGGTACACACACTGTAATGGTCAGTCTGGGGGGGGCTGAGGTACACACACTGTAATGGTCAGGCTGGGGGGGGCTGAGGTACACACACTGTAATGGTCAGGCTGGAGGGGGGGGGCTGAGGTACACACACTGTAATGGTCAGGCTGGGGGGGGCTGAGGTACACACACTGTAATGGTCAGGCTGGAGGGGGGGGGGCTGAGGTACACATATCATATGTCTTCTTCTACCCTTTTCTCTCTTTCTTTCTCTCACTCTCCCTCTCACACTCTCTCTCACTCTCACACGCTCTCTTTCTCAGTGTCAATAGCACTTTAATTTACTTATGTGTTAAAAACAGCCATTTGTGTTTCCAAAACATAAACATCAAACAAAAGAAGCAAAGTTATATGATTATTACCATACTATCTATAATCAATACTACTCTACTGTACTATCTATACTCAATAATACTACTCTGCTGTACTATCTATACTCAATAATACTACTCTACTGTCCTCTCTATACTCAATAATACTATTCTCTACAGTACTATCTATAGCATGAATATTCAAACCTGGACCTCAAATCCAAATCCGGCCCTGGTTTTCTCTCTCCCTGGTTATTAACTGAACAATTAGTGGTACTGATTGGCCAAATTGTCTTCATACCTGACTCCCAGGTAAAGGGTCGGTGGAAAACCAGCAGATCTCGGACCATGATTTGAATACCAGGGATCTATAGAGTACTCAAGTGAGTATGTCAGACGTGGGCGGAGTCTGGTTTCAAAAGTAAATTCCCTATGACAGATAAAACAGGCTTCGACTGTCGACTATTTCTTGAAATTTGATTTATAGAATGAGCCGAAACGTTCCTGGATTAGCCTGTGTGGTATAAGGATATAGACCATATCGCATGTTCCAATTTTTATTTCTTAAAGTAATTGATTAATGATTGCAGTTTGACTTGTAGTCCACTTTACTGAAATGCACAGGTGGTTCTCAACCAATAAGATATCATCACCTTGCCTATATGGACATTTTTGGAAAATGCGAGTACTGCCACTGAAGACGTGCTAACGTTAGCTTGCTAAGTTGAGAAGCCCGCCCGACAAAGTCAGAAACTATACGCTATGGTTAACCACATAAAGCCATTCTAGCTTTTAGTCCTTCAAGCTAGCTAGCTAACGTTAGAAAAAAGTGTTTAAAAACGGAGCTGTGCGCTACTGCTGGCTAATGTTACATTACAACGTTTGGAGACAACGCTGCTTGTCCAGAGGGAATTATGGGACGTTGAGTTTTTAAACAGTGCCAGCGCTGATATATTCACACAAAAATACTCAAGCGTATACTCGAAGCTGGTCCAGAAAAACGAACAAAGTTTGCAAACATAGTTCTATTGAACAATCCAGGAAATTGACAGTAAGACATAATCACTAGAAATGGTTTAAAAGTAAGTTTTAGTTAATGTCTATGCTCTAAATGAATGGGGAATTTACTAGTCACTAGAGTACTCCGCCAACTCACCTGCTCTCCTGGGCCCCATGTGATAGGTCAGGGTCACAGAAGATGACCTCTGCTTGGGAATGGTCAGCAGGTTGGTGTTGGGTCCATTGGGTGGAGACCCTTGGCTAGAAAACACACAGAGATCCAATCAGCATTGGGTCTGAAACAGAGGTCCAATCAGCATTGGCTCTGAAACAGAGGTCCAATCAGCATTGGCTCTGAAACAGAGGTCCAATCAGCATTGGATCTGAAACAGAGGTCCAATCAGCATTGGCTCTGAAACAGAGGTCCAATCAGCACAAGCTCTGAAACAGAAATCCAATCAGCACAAGCCCTGAAACAGAGGTCCAATCAGCACAAGCCCTGAAACAGAGGTTTATTCAGCCCAGGCTAAAGACCTGGAATTCCACAGTTGCTGCATTTACAGCAACATTCCACAATGCTTCTTTAACATTGTATGAACGTTGGGCCAACATTGTGTTATTTGCGTTCAGTGTGGCCCACATGGTTTTCCAGAATGAAAGTCAGAAAATGAAATGGCAATCTAGCGGGCGGGAGATCATATTACACCTTTTTTAGAAATGTTTGAGTCAGGCACAATACATACCACAATACTTTGTGCTAATATGATTAATAAAAAAGATCCAACATGGTGGTGAAACCCGTAATCATTGGCATCATGGCTGAAATTGTACTGATGATGACAAATACTGCAAATCCCTCCTATCCACCCCTGAATCAAACAATATTTAAATTGTCTATCTGATAGATAGATATACAGGAGTTAACAAACACTCAAAAAGCAGGAATCTGTGCAAATGTATTCCATTATATCAATATATTGATGACATGTCTTACATAGCATCAATGAATGTGTTTGATGGAGACTGCGGTGCCCTACGGCAATTGACTTCCTTAGACCACAATCTCCATGAAACCCATACATTGATGGTATGTCCATTGACTCTGTTGATAGCTATATATACCTGGGTAGCACTGTTGATAATTAGCAACAGAGGTCATACTCTGCAAGGAAGCGAAATGCTTTTAATGTGGATAAGAATATTATGACTCTGTTTTACAAGTCATACATAAAACCTGGTTTTAACTTGAAATTATTGTATGTAGTTACGTTACATTACAATTATTTGGCAGACACTTTTATCCAAAGCGACGTACAATAAGTGCATATGGAAGGTCATTGACACAACTACAAAGCAAATCCGATAAGCTCAAGTTTCTCACAACGTAGGAGCGATCCCTAGTAATAAACATAGAATACAGTCAGCTATACATGTAGTGTGTGTATTGTGAATGCCTGTTGTGGTTGTTGTATTGTATAGATTTTTACATTTTTACTCCTGGCTACATGATAAAGGTACTAAACTGAAAACCTTGAACAGACTTGAATCACAGACCTGTAGACTATGGTAACAATTCTGTAAGTTCGTTAAAAAATAGCTTGTAATATGCCATCTGATTCAAATCACTTTTATCTTATTTTCCCAGACAGCATCAGATTTTATGATCAACAGTATGGAATATTAGACTCTAATTTAAGATTATCACTCAAGGGCAGTAGAAATATATTAATGTCTTCCTCGTCATTCTTTAAATGTAAGAACACAGCTTTCTGCATGAAGAACTTTAGATCTAAACTCAGACAGAGATAAGCTTGGCTGGCTGGTACTCGATGTTCAACAAATTCAATCAAAAATAATTGCAGGAAATACATCTCTCCTGGGAAGGACCATATAAATATATATATAAATATATTTTTTTAAATCACTGAACAACGATTTCATAAAAATACCAAGTGAGTCATCTAAACATTGCACAGACACAAAGGAATGTCATGATTGTCATTCCTCAGAATACACAACATTGCTACCATTTACTGCCATCTAGTGGACAAATGCTACACTGCAGTCAAAGCAGGATTCAAACGACACCAGGAAAGACTCAAGCAAGAAAAAATGTAATTTAAAAATAAAACATTCATTATGTACCAGAAAAAAAGTCTGTTATATTAATTTATCTGTTGTAAACTGTGAATGGTGTGAAATGATCAATGCGCAGACTCAATCAGACTACCCACTTCTGACTGGACTCTTGGAAATTGACACTGGTAACATTCCCTGTTATTCTAAAATCACAAGGGACACTGCAAGAGTGACCTTAGAAAGCAAGTTTCTGTTGTTAGTCAAGAAAAAAACTTAGAATTTGTGCTGGCCACTCATGTTAACATTATTATGCCCGTTAACAAATGTTAGATCTTCCATTTCAGTACTTTCAACTCAATGTTTTATCATGACTAAATGATAACCATCACAGGATGTTTTTTTGCATGTCGCACGCCTGGTTCATTTCTCTACGACTGGCCAGAACCTGTTTGGAGAAATACAATTTCTGAAATGACTATTTGGGGAAAGTTATTGCACAACCACATTCTAAATCCAACCACAATCTTCCCTGGCGTTCTAGAAATGTGGAACCAACATGTGTGGGGTGTGACCAGAAAATTACAGGAGAGAGCACAGGCTAACCACATGCTAAGCACAGGCTAACTGCAGGCTGAACACAGGCTAACCCCACGCTGAACACAGGCTAACTGCAGGCTGAACACAGGCTAACTGCATGCTGAGCACAGGCTAACTGCAGGCTGAACACAGGCTAACTGCATGCTGAACACAAGCTAACCGCACGCTGAGCACAGGCTAACTGCAGGCTGAACACAGGCTAACCCAACGCTGAGCACAGGCAAACTGCAGGCTGAACACAGGCTAACTGCATGCTGAGCACAGGCTAATGGCAGGCAGAGCACAGGCTAACTGCATGCTGAACACAGGCTAACTGCATGCTGAGCACAGGCTAATGGCAGGCAGAGCACAGGCTAACTGCAGGCTGAACACAGGCTAACTGCATGCTGAGCACAGGCTAACTGCAGGCTGAACACAAGCTAACCGCACGCTGAGCACAGGCTAACTGCAGGCTGAACACAGGCTAACCCAACGCTGAGCACAGGCAAACTGCAGGCTGAACACAGGCTAACTGCATGCTGAGCACAGGCTAATGGCAGGCAGAGCACAGTCTAACCGCACACTGAGCACAGGCTAACCGCAGGGAAAGTGCAAGCTAACTGCAGACTGAGCACAGGTTCATGGCAGGCATAGCAGTCTAACCGCAGGCTAACCGCACACTGAGCACAGGCTAACTGCAGGTTTAACACAGGTTAACCGCAGGCTGACCTGGTAGTGGTGAGTTCCGGGTGGGGTCTCTTCCCGTTGTTGCGTTCCCAGCGAAAGGATGCCGGCTCCAGGGGCGGGAGGGTGGAGGTGGTGGAGCTGCGTCTCAATTGGGGGGTCGGCAGGCTGCTCCTACTGCTGTTCATACCCTGTGTGTGTATGTGTGTATGTGTGTGTGTGTGTGTGTGTGTGTGTGTGTGTATGTGTGTGTGTGTGTGTGTGTGTGTGTGTGTGTGTATGTGTGTGTGTGTGTGTGTGTGTATGTGTGTGTGTATGTGTGTGTGTATGTGTGTGTGTATGTGTGTGTGTGTGTGTGTGTGTGTGTGTGTATGTGTATGTGTGTGTGTGTGTGTGTGTGTGTGTGTGTGTGTGTGTGTATGTGTGTGTGTGTGTGTATGTGTGTGTATATGTGTGTGTGTGTGTGTATGTATGTGTGTGTGTGTATGTGTATGTGTGTGTGTGTGTGTGTGTGTGTGTATGTGTGTGTGTGTTGGGGAAACAGAAACATGGTATTTAATAAACAGTGTGAACACAAGATGAACATCACAGCTTACTTATAATTAGAACCCCCTTCTAACTAAACCCCAGAACCCTTAAAACGTCTTTATTTAAGAACCACTCATCAGTGTGTATCAGTGGTGTGTATCAGTGGCGTTCACTCTTGGCCCTGCAGGGTTCTGCTGGTTTCTTTTTTCACCTTAAATTCAGCAACCAGTTCAGAAACCAGATGAGGTGGGTTAAGTGTGCAATCCGCTGAAACCCACTACTGAACCCTACTACTGAACCCCCCTGAACCCCACTACAGAACTCTACTGAACTCCACTACTGAACCCCATCAGTGGCTCTCCAGGTCCCGGGATGGGGACCCCTGCTCTTGCGGTGTTTTGGGACCACCCACCTTGTGGGGCTTCCTCTCTCCCCTCTCTGCAGGGTCCTCAGTCTCTGTGCAGGGGTAGAAGCCAGGGAAAGGGGTGAAGGGGTTGACCCGGGGGCGGCAGGACCCCGAAAACGCCCCCATCAGGCTGCTGACGCTGCGCAGAGACGAGGTCACCTGGGGGCCGAGCGAGGAGTCCGCCAGGAGGTCCGACACCAAGTTCCGCGCCTCGTTTATCACCGACAGGTCCACTCCATTCCCCGTCACTGCGCCCTGAGAACACACACACACACACACACACACACACTCAAATCAAACTACAAAGTTTCCAAAGTAACAGAGAAAGGTCCAGCAACTGACTGCTTATTTAAATACTAATTATTTTCCATTACTGAAACACGGAACTGTGACTGGGCACTGGCGCCCCCTTGTGGTCAGCATGTGTTACCAGCAGCAAAATCAACTGAGATGGGAAAAGGGAACTGTCTTACATTCTTAAACAAAGCAAATACACAAACTGTAACTCATCCAGGGTGAGCAAAAGCACATGCTATTAGTCTGACACTGATTTGGTTAGAAAATAAAATGAAAATAAAATGTAAATGAGTGAGGTGCGCAGATAACAGCCAGAACAGTCTGCCCTGAGACGGGGGCCTTACGGCAGTACAGGCAGGCGTAAGGCTCTTTAATTAAAACCAGGGGTACACTTTGGGTAGTGACGTAGGAAATAATCCCTCTCTCCGTCTCTCTCTCTCCCACCTCCCCCAATGTCCTGTAAAAAACGACGCCGCCCGCTCTTCCGACGTTGCCGTGACATCACGGCTTATGCAAATGATGCCGTCATAAATCCTGTGACCGCCGCCGTCTTCCTGCATGCTTATAGCTGAGGGGTAGAGCACCAATAATGCACTCTAACGTTACAGCGACAGCGAGGTGAGGTTGTGCACCTTATCAGTCTGTAGTTTGTTACATTTTCACTTTTATTTAAACAGGGGAAAAGCAGAGAGTTATAAATAGAGATGGGATCACAGTATAAAATAAGAATATAGTTCCACGGTCGGGAATCGAACCCCCAGCCACACGGTAGGATTTGGCCGACAGTGCATACTGCACCCTGCACCACAGTGTTTTACCATTTGAGGTAGAATATTGTGGGGAAATAGAGACCCCCTAGTGGCTAATCACAAGTACTGCACATACAGCACCAGCGCAGACGGGACTGAACTGAGTGCAGTTTGATAACAGAACAAAACTTTAAAAATAAAAACATTTCTATAAATACAGCTTCCTTTGTGATATTTCAAATGTACAGACATTTGAGGTGTCAAGGAAAATGCACAACACAGCTAAATAACTGAATTAATTTAACAGCTTTAAAGACTGCCTCAGGGTCAGAGCTAATGGCTATCTAGGTGTCAATTCACCTCACACATAAAACATACAAATATAAAGAGGTGGGTGCCTGCCACTAACCTGCAGTGCACTGTAATACACACATTCACACAGGCACACCACGTGCACATGCACACACACACATGCACACACACACACACATAAACACACAGGCACACACACGTGCACATGCACGCACATGCACGCGCACACACACACACACACACGCACACACATAAACACACAGGCACACACACGTGCACAGGCACACACACACACACACACATAAACACACACACACACAGCACTGACCTGATACTGTGGTTTGTACCACTGCTTCAGATCCCAGTCCCACAGAATCATCTGGAATAGAAAAGAGGGAGGTCAGAGGTCACACAGGCCAGGCTGGGGGGTCACTGTGAGTTTACTGGGGGGGGGGGGAGAGGGGTCTGGCGTTAAATGAGCGTGTGGTGCCAGATACCCCCACAGGTACTACTGGTACAACATAACCACCCCCCCCCACACCACTCCACGTGCGCATTTCGTGAGACACTAACAAGACAGCAGTTCACACCACTCGTATAATACCATCCTACGCTCAAGTATTTATATCTGAATAATAAGAATAAAAAGCATATTGTAACAGGTACTGCAGCACTTGCTGTGAAAGGCAAAGCACGTAGAAGGATCCAGAAAGTGCCGTTTAGCCCCCAGCTGACTGTAAAAACAGCAGAGTGAAGAGTGTGGACAGCTGTCCGTTCTGGCTCCACTGTGCTCTTAGAGAACAATGCAATTAATCATCTGGCATCAGGTCACAAACAGCCTCAGGGTACGAGCTGACCTTTACTCACACCACTTCACGTTCAACTTTATATGTCTCCAGAGGGGCGATTGGTTGCACAGCACAGTGTACATAAAAAACGTAAATAAAAACAATAAAATCCACACATATCACAAAAAGGTTCAACATACAGTGAAGCAGCAATAATATACAAAAACCCTCAGCTCAACATTTGACCTGTTTTTCTCCTTGGCATTTGTTTAAATGCAATACAATATTTGGAGGCAAGAAATGCGCTGTGCCTTTAAGGCAATCTGTCCACATTCTCTCCGTTTGTCTAGTGTAAGTATGTACAAGGGTGAAGGCATGTTACAGCACAAAAGGCTAATCCTGAACATTACTGTACAGCTAGTGTGTGGAAGAGCAAAGAACGTGGAGTCAAAGTTGCAGCTCAACTCTCGCAAAAAAAACAAAAACAAAAAAAAAAAACAGTCAACCACTGAAACCGCAGTGAAACGTCAACAACGTAGTTCTCAGATCTTATCTGGCCTAATTACGTCAATTGGGGTTGCATTTCCATGTTATCTGCGACAGAAAACTTGCAGAGCGGGAGGATCTGAATACAGTGACGGCATTGTGTCTCGCAGAAGAAAGACTTCTCCAGCTCATTTACGTAGGATATATTTTATTTGGCGTTTATTATACAAATTTAAAATTTCCGTTGCTAAGAATCTGCAAAGGGAGCTCTCCTCGTGTCCTTAAAAACAGGGAGCGGGAAAGGGGCCTTGGGGGCTCGCCAGTTACCCGTGCGTGACGCTTTCTGACAGCTGCTGCGTGCCACACAGTGTGTGTTTGTAACAGCGGCTAAGTAGCCTATAACACAACCAGAATGACCTCCTGCACACAGCAATAAAAACACTTGTCATTCCAACTGAAAATATGATCAATTTATTCATGTTTTGTTTTAGGGGTATACACTTTTCAAATCGGAGCTCGTTTATATCTTTTAATGACAATGATAATAAAGTAACTGAAAGAGCTGCCGTGTTCATTCAACATGTATAAACTGTAGCAATACTGAAAAGCCCTGAAAACTATCTTATAATAACATAACATTAATTCAGGATGATCTGCCAACATTACCTCTTTTGCATCGCCGTATACCATAAAGCACCATACCATAGCCTACCGTGAAACCGAGATCACGGGTTCTGGATGCGTTTCCATCGCCAGCAGAAGCGCACCGTGTATAGTTCTCGGTACTAAATTTCATTACTCCTCCAGAGAGGTACCAAACAAAATTAGCAGGAACTATGGGGTGAAGCTATCAGTCCTGTATATCGCTGATTGGTCAAACACAAACTTCCTGTGAATCGTCATAACCGAGCAACCCAACCGCCATTTTTTAATTACCCGGTATCTACTTGCTAAAAACATCTATCAACAGAGAGAAGCTGCACAACTACTAGCACACAATAACAATTATGGAAGCCTCCTCCAGGCTTGTGACGCTTGCAGCGAGTGTTGTTTAGTTTACAGCGTTGTTTAGTTTACAGTGTTGTTTAGTTTACAGCGTCACGTGCCGAAAATACGTCAGCAGAGCAACGGTCACTTTTTTTCCCCCGTCACTTCCTCTGAAATTATCACCGTTGCGGTTCTTGACGTTTGGTAGAAACAGAAACAGGAACGCACATTTCGAGAAGTACTAAGGTTTCCCATAGTTGTGGGTACGGATGGTTTTGTGCGATGGCCCCTCGCTTGTACAAGAGCGATCATTGTAAAGTGAGTCGAGTTATGGGCCCGTGTTGTACAGTTATAGACACGTTAACACGTCCTGCTTCTGCAAAGCTGCTGTGTTACTGCCGCAAGGTGACCATAGATATGTATATGTAGACGCTCTATGTTAGTGGCAATGCATCATGGGCTCAAGTCCAGGCTTCAGGGACACCCATTCTACTCCCCAGGTCCTCTCTCCACCTGGAGTGAAAGGCCTCTTCTCCTGCTCTGCTACCCCGTAGCTGCCCAATTAACATTAACCGTTAAACCAGAAAGATGGCCACTGCAACGAGGTCAGTTGGTGTCCTACTGAGCTTGGGGGTGACCAGTCGCAGTGCCACCCCGGGGGTTTACTGTGGGGTCGCTGGACGCAAAGGTCATAAAAAAACATGCAGTTACAACTGCATAACCGTTCGCGATTCGACGTCCTCCTGCCAATCGCATGCGTTTGAAGACTGGTGCTGGGTAAGTCGGCCTGACCACCTATATCAATACTAATACTGAATATGAAACAGGGCCACAGAGCTGTTTTGCCTCCAGCCTATGGCGCCCTGCGCTTGAGATAACAGCGTGTCAGCTGTCGGTGAGAGACATGGTGGCTGTCCTAGATAAACTGTGACGCTTCTCAGGGTTGTTGGAGCCCAAACCCCGTACAGGGAAAGGCCTGATCACAGCAAAGCCCTCTTAGTTTGGGTTTTTATAAAAATCCAGCCAAATACAAATGTCACTGATGTTTTTGCCCGCTTTGAATTGTAGTGCACTGGAGCGAACAGTCGAAGCAGAACAAAAGCATGCTCACTCTGCCTCTTAATGCGAACCCTGCCCGCCAACGCTCCTTATTCTCCCATTTGAGGATGTTCCATTGATCAAATGGAAACGATCTGGGCTTGCCATCAGCGTCTGGTTTTAGGCCTTATTTCAGCAAACTGCTGTGGCAAATAGTGACACAAACACCATGGCACCCTTAGGGAGGGGGATCTGTCCAGCCAGCGTCCAGGACAGAGCATCACGCAGTACGGGCGGCTGAGTGCAAAGCCTGGCCTGCATTTAGCACCACGCCACGAGACGTCACGACATGCCACAACAGGACACGCCACAACACACCACAACACGACCACAACACGCCACAACATGCCACAACACGCCACTACATGTCAAGACACGCCACAACAGGCCACACCACAACACGACCACAACCTGCCACAACATGCAACTACATTCCACAACAGGCCACTACACGTCACAACAGGCCACTACACGTCACGACAGGCCACTACACAACCACGACAGAACGCACTACACTCATAGGACGGAAGAGTTCTGTTCTGCTATTGGTGGAAATATACGATGCTTTTAAAATGGTTTAGTAATCTGCAAGAATTGTGCCGCGTTTCAAAGAGTTAAATGTTTTATTTGTCCTAAACGGAGTACAGGATATGAATAGAGGGAGGTTGAACTGTGTCATGCACAGGGTCACTCAGAATAACAGTCTAAAGGAAAACAGTGGGGCTGGGTGTTAAATAATCTTTTCTTTTTCACAACTAAAGGAAGTTGTCAAAAATGTAATTGTCATTTATATAAAAAAGAAAAAAAATTGTAGCCTCCTCACCCAAAGTAGCCTATTTGTAGCCAGAGTAGCTGTTCTACAGGAGTCAAAGCTTTCCGGACTTGTATTATTGCGTAATTCTTATTATTATCCAGCAACTACAACATACACTTTATTTTAAATCAAGTCAATATATATTCACTTTTATATCAGATAATATTGTTTACACATCACATGACCCAAGTACGTAAGAGTGATCAAACCAAAGGAACCACCATGCATTCTCACAGCATGTACAAAATACAGGCCGGAATGCGCGCGTGCTTTCTGAAAGACATTTATCACCGCCTATTAATTGTGATCGTCATTATTATCGCCATCATTCTTACGATTATCATCTGAAATAATGGCAAGCTGTGAATGGAGAAGTTGAGAACACACAGGATTCCTGGGCAGGACAGGCTGTCTGAGACATTCTTAGCGCTGGCAGCTGCATACCTACGAGCCTGTAACCGGAGAAGATAAGGAGCCACAGCTACGAATCGGTCACATTGCATAATGCATGACGCACTACGACAGAATAACACAGGTATTGCATTTCTGGATCATCTTACACATTTATGCAATTCTGATGTCGTTCATTAAGTGCAGGAGTTCACCTCTGAGGTACGAGCAGGGTGAAGTGTCTGAATGGAGAGAGGTCAGTGTGCCAGGAAACATGGCGGTCATAGTGACGGACGGTCAGCATTATACAGCCGTAAGAGCCGTCTATATGTTACTTCATTCCCCCTGTGAGTTTTGGCGATACAGCTGCACACGTCTCCATTATGGCTCTGGCCCCAGGTCAAAATGATGTACGTCTTACCCATTCTAGGAAACAATACATCAGGGTGCATTGTGGGAAAGGCATGTCCTGGCCTGGGAAACACACACGCACACACACACACACACGTGGAGTGGAGAAACCCAGTTTGCAACTCTGTGGTAAAGACAGCTTTCAGTTCAAGACAAAATATTTGGAAGTGAATTACGTTCTGTATCACACGATTTGTGAATTTATCACGGGTGATATTTTTAAATTCAGTTCTATTACACTTCATTTACAGTTATGTGCATTAATTTTAAAAGCCTAATTCCATAATTCAGCTACCAAGAGATTTCGGACCGGTGGCATTTTGCAGAGGGTTATTTGTGAACTTTTACTGTATGCCCATCATCCTTACATCAACGAATAATACCAACTATGCTCAGCGATATTTAATTTGCTAGACTGCTCAATAACTCGAAAAACAGATGACAAAGGTAACTGAAATAATCTGTCCTGGAAAGCCAAAGATACTATTTGCAATTTATTTCACAACCTCCACAATTGGTTTAACTGTAAAATAAATGAAATAAATGTATTATCAATTCAAGGTTAGTTGCACCAGTGCGGCAAAATTGGCGATTGGAAGTAGTAGCGCTAAAACTAGCTGATGCTCACCTCATGTGACTTGGAAACTATTATCATTCTGGAGAGTTCTTTGAGTTCATGCAAATAATGCTGGCTACATACAGATAAAGTAGCTATTATGGATTAATGCTAATCGAGTAGTCTAGATATGAAACACACAGCTGGTTCTACGGCAACACAATGACATAATGACACAAAGACTGATTTGTGAAACCTTTAATTCAATGAAAATTACTTTTCTAATAAATTGTATTCTGTAACTCATCATTGACTTGGAATATGCTAGTCAAAGTAATGTTGCTAATGAACCAAAACATATAATGACCTTATTCCAATGGTATCCGAAAGAAGACCCCATGTCACCACCTTCACAACCTTTGGCACATTTTTTGAAAGCTAGAATTATTTTTAAATAATTTCTCTAATAAACGGTATATTCAATATAGGTCTAAAAAGAGTTATTCACTATATAATGACTTCAATCCAAGTGTACCTGGAAGAGGATCCCGTGTTCTAACACTCACAACTTTTGTAACTATAATTTTCAACAGACAAACACTACTGTCCATTTAGTTAATTTTGTGTATAAGTGTGAGAGATAGTGTGTGTGTGTGTGTGTGTGTGTGTGTATAAGTGTGTGTGCGTGTGTGTGACAGAGCGCTTGGTCGCTCCGGGCTCAGTGGAACAGTAGATTTATGTTCTGGCTCCCCTGGGCCACCTGCCTGCAGGCTAAACAGATGCTGATGACGCAGGTGGCACTGAGAGCCGCCCCCCCCCACCCCCCCACCCCCCGCGCAAGCCACAGCCTATCACAGAGGGCCGTTACTCCACCCCCTGCAGGTCCACCACCCTCCCCCCCCCGCACAGGCCATAGCCTATCACCGAGCGCTCCCACCAACACAATTAATACGCTGAAAACACTTCCAAACTAGGGGCATTTCTCTCACACACATATACACACACACTCACTCACATATTCACACACACACTCTCACAAGCGCGCGCACACACACACACACACATACACCTCTTCCACCAATGGCATGTCATGCAGCAATTTAAAAGTAGCTGGGAAGTGAGTGAGCTCACATACAGACACACACACACAGTTGCTGCAGGAATGCAGCTCACTTCAGAGAGAGAGAGACTGAGTGTGTGTGAGATAGAGACAGAGAGGGAGAGAGAGAGACGGAGAGAGAGAGAGAGAGACGGAGAGAGAGAGAGGGATAATGACAAACACGTGTTTTCAGGAAAAACTAAAATGCCTCTGGCTGAGGAAGGTCAGCTGCATGACGTCAGCGATGAACTTTCTCCCACAATGCCATATTTCCAAGCTCCAACGCACCATTACCGCTATGCCACGGCGAGTCTAGGCCCCGCGGCCCCAGGAGCTGCCACAACCGGGGATGCTGGGAAACAGCAAGGCCCGGGTGGCTGCTGGGATCGTTTAACGGTCGGGTGAAAACACAACACAGGCAGCTCTACATTTCTGCCCCATAAATATCAATGAGGTGACAAGGCCAAAGAGCCTGCAGATGAAAGTGTGTTTGTATTTTATTAATTCTGATTCCTGCATATAAAAGTATTGCAAGAGCCACCAGCTCATGGGAAAGGCAACAGAGAGAGGAGGTGTGTAACAAGAGAAGAGGAGGTGTGTAACAGGAGGAAAGAAGGTGTGTAACAGGGGAGAGGAGGTGTGTAACGGGAAGAGAGGAGGTGTGTAACAGGAGGAAAGGTGTGTAACAGGGGGGAGGAGGTGTGTAACAGGAGGAAAGGTGTGTAACAGGGGGGAGGAGGTGTGTAACGGGAGGAAAGGTGTGTAACAGGAGGAAAGGTGTGTAACAGGAGGAAAGGAGGTGTGTAACAGGGGAGAGAAGGTGTGTAAGAGGAGGAAAGGTGTGTAACAGGAGGAGAGGAGGTGTGTAACAGGGGGGAGGAGGTGTGTAACAGGAGGAAAGGTGTGTAACAGGGGGGAGGAGGTGTGTAACAGGAGGAAAGGTGTGTAACAGGGGGGAGGAGGTGTGTAACGGGAGGAAAGGTGTGTAACAGGAGGAAAGGTGTGTAACAGGAGGAGAGGAGGTGTGTAACAGGGGGGAGGAGGTGTGTAACGGGAAGAGAGGAGGTGTGTAACAGGAGGAAAGGTGTGTAACAGGGGGGAGGAGGTGTGTAACAGGAGGAAAGGTGTGTAACAGGGGGGAGGAGGTGTGTAACGGGAGGAAAGGTGTGTAACAGGAGGAAAGGTGTGTAACAGGAGGAGAGGAGGTGTGTAACAGGGGAGAGAAGGTGCGTAAGAGGAGGAAAGGTGTGCAACAGGAGGAGAGGAGGTGTGTAACAGGAGGAGAGGAGGTGTGTAACAGAAGAGGAGGTTTGTAACAGGAGGAGAGGAGGTGTGTAACAGAAGAGGAGGCGTGTAATGGGAAGAGAGGAGTTAACAAGGGCAAAGGAATATATATATATAAATATACTTCATATCTGAGTTTGATCTGGTTGTGGACAGAAGGTTTACAGCAAACAGCTCAGTAAATCACTCAAACTATAAATAGATTCAGGCAGCAGGTTCCTCATGAAGGATACCAGTGCACAGCTGAAATGTGCGATAGCTGCTTCCATCCCCCAGAATTATCATTTGTGGGTCACTCGGTAGCACGAAATTTCCCCACCTCACTGACCACAGAAAGTGACCCCGATAAACTCCGGTGAACCTTTCTACAACAGATCCTCAGGTGACCTGGACTAAGACTTCCGCTTGGAATTACGGGACGGAAAACGGTCCTTGGACCATAATCTGCTTGTGAGGTTTCGGCTTTTTTATTACTTGTTTATGAAGTGATCATTTATGAAGAGTAAAAACGGGTGAAGTTCCTCTTTGGGGGGGGTGGGGGGGGGGATGGTAGTAAACTGAGGGAGAATTCTTCCTCCTGTTTTTCAAGTTTTTCCAATATTAGAAAACATTTCTGCTGCTGTGTTTTTATACAGGTGCAAACTGCCACACAGTCAGTGGGTGAAGCACGGAGTCTGTCAAAAACAAGATAAACGCACCCGCACCCCCCCTCCCTTGCTGACTGCCAGGAAGCGGATTCTCAGGTCTTGTAAGTCAGGGCAGAGCCTGACACGGCACTGCTGTAATTACATAGTGAGTGAAGGCCTTAGGATTAAAGGCTGTGTATCTGCAGTAATGCAGTGCTCGTGCCCATACAGAGAGTGTGTGTATGTTTGTGTGTGCAGTGTGTGTGTGAAGTGTGATGCGTGTGTGTGTGTAGTGTGTGTGTGTGCGTGCATGCGTGCAGTGTGATGTGTGTGTGTATAGTGTGTGAATGCAACTTGAGGAAAAGACAGGAAAAGGACGCAATATTCTCCCAGCACATTCCACTCTCATAGAGATCAAAGACGGCTCCAGAACCATCTTCCTCATGGCCTACGCTACGCACACCAGCTTATCTTTAAGTTCTGAAAAGTTCAACATTAAAGTGCCACCCGGGGTGGCCATAAAACGCTATAAAACACTAAATCACACCACACTAAAAACAACAGACCCTCACCGCCAGGGTAATTAGCCAGAGTTATTTTACTGAAGTTGGCTCTGAGGCCTGCGCTGACGTGGTTCCCCGGGCGGTAGGGAGAGGACCAGAGACGCCCAACCGCAAAGAGCCCTGTGCCCGATATGGCCATGTCTGTCAGATCTCAGAGACACTGCGCCTTATAAGGGAACATGGGGCTTTATCAAAAGAATCGGGGCGCTCTGTCCACACAAACAGAGCCGCGCGGTGGAGCCCGGGATCCTCAGCCAAGGAAAGCCTGTGGAAGGACAGCCCCGTACAGTGAGCCTGCGGCCGTCCGGACGGCGCTGATTAACGGGCTGTTGACAAGTAAATCGTTTAAAAACAAGTGGCCAACACTGGCCCTCAGGCAGACTGTTCTCACGCACAATTATTTAGCGAAACTCGCTTGATTTAAGCTGAAGGCAGAACACGCCAAGTTATCTGAGGCTGCTATTACAAACGCTCATGCACCCCGCCCAGCTAAATAATGAGTAATTTCACATGGAAGGCCTGTTCTCTCTGCTGTTATATACATTTTCTATCATTGCTGGCTAAGATTTACATTTCTTCAACAGACAGGGAATAAAGTAACGCTCTAGAGCAAACAAAACACTCACAGAATCTCTTCTGCTACCTGTGAATGAGACTCATCAACCCTTGTCGCTAAGTGTGATTGGCTAGATGTCGCTGAGCATGATTGGCTAGATGTCGCTAAGCGTGATCGGCTCGATGTCGCTAAGCGTGATTGGCTAGATTTCGCTACATATTGAGGATTCTTCACATGTTAAGATGCGAAGGTAAATCCTAGTTAACTAGTTGAGGAAATGTATTAAGTCCCTATGAGCTATACGTATGTATTAAGTCCCTATGAGCTATACGTATGTATTAAGTCCCTATGAGCTATACGTATGTATTAAGTCCCTATGTACTATACGTATGTATTAGGTCCCTATGTATTATACGTATGTATTAGGTCCCTATGTACTATACGTATGTATTAGGTCCCTATGTACTATACGTATGTATTAGGTCCCTATGTACTATACGTATGTATTAGGTCCCTATGTACTATACGTATGTATTAGGTCCCTATGTACTATACGTATGTATTAGGTCCCTATGTACTATACGTATGTATTAGGTCCCTATGTACTATACGTATGTATTAGGTCCCTATGAGGAAGCGGGTCTTTAGCCCCGGGATTATGCCAATGGACCTCAGCACCTCATCCGGTAATTAAAATAATGAGTTAAAATATACACAGGAATCAGACAGTTAACGGTGCACTGCAGAGAACATATTATGTAATATATTTTGAATTTCATCCTGAATGTATTACAAGACACCTTAAAAATGCCCCAGTGATGCCAAGTTAAACCGCAATAAGGTCTTTTTTTACGTTAAAACAATGAAACTTTCGCAGGCTGGCGGAGAGGGGGGGGGGGCATTTTTCTGGAATCTGTATTTACAGCTGTTAATGAACAGCCAAGGTTCTGCTATTTTTCCACAAGCTGCTTCCAATTAAAACTTCCTTCCACACACAGATTTGTCCAGATACACCTACCAGCCAATAGTGGTTCAGCAAGGTGGAGTCTGCCAGCTGAGAGGCTGCACATGATTGGCTGTAGCATCACCAGGGTGGGAGGGAGGCGTGCCCGATTAGCTGTAGCATCACCGGGGAGGGAGGGAGGCGGCGTACGATTGGCTGTAGCATCACCGGGGAGGGAGGGATGCATTCGGCCATTATCTCATTGCTCAGCAGTGACTCTTGCTGATCACTCACTGAAAGTGCATATAAAGTGCATGCCTCCAACTTGTGTGTGCAGTTAAACCTGCAGATTGTGGCGTTAAAAAAAAGAGGCAGCCAGGCGCCGTGGTAGCGTGGCGGTAAAAGCGCTGACTTTCAGTCGGTGCAGTTGCACACTGAGGAGAAGGAGTTCGAGCCCTGGTCCTGCCAGATCCGAGTATGGCCCACGCCTTCAGGGAGCAGCAATTGGGCGGCCGCTCCTGGCTGGGGGGAGGGACCGAGCGGGGGAGAATCGTCGCATACAATCGGCCCCGGGGCGAGTTGGAACCACGGTCAGGAGCTCAGAGGAGTCGCGCCCTCCTTCTTACTACCGGCTGACGGAGTTGTAGCGGCGAATTCTCAAGCGGTTGCTACAGGGGGAATTGAATAACATAGGGGTACAATTGGCCACTAACTTGGAAAAAAAACGAGATAAACTAATTTTTTAAATTATAATAAATAAATAAAAAAGAGACAGCCGTTTGCCATGGTTATTTTGGAGCTGAGCTTGCGCGAGCTTGTCTGCTCTCTCCCACACTGATAGCAGGGGTTGCAGGGACAAGCGTGGCCCGGGCGGGTAATACGCCTGGGGAGCCAAACTGAGAGAAAATGTGCAAAAAGCATGAAAATAAACAGGATGTAAGGGCTGCTTGGCTTGGTATGTGTTTGGTACGCTACGTTTGACATATAAATAACTTTCCCCGCGGCCAGGACATGAGAAGTATGATTTTACAGCTCTAATTAGTTACTGTACATCACAACGAGTCAAACTGTAACAGCAAGGTGTCCATTTAAGATATTAGAGCATTCAGAAAATCCTCTTATCCACAATGATTTACCTAGCTTACAATGATATATTATATACAGTGCCCTCCACAATTATTGGCACCCCTGGTAAAGATTATTAAAAAGGGTTATAAAAAATTAACCATTAGGTGAATTAGCTTAATCTCACACTGAGATTAGTAAAAAAAATCAAACCTTTAATTGAAGTAAATTTATTCTGTGAAAAAAAAATCCCTCATCAAGAAATAATTATTTTTAACAAAAAAAAACTAGATTCAGCTGTAAATTACGCTGGTACAGTATGGAACACATGACTGGCGAAATGGCTGTAAGTCATCAAGGGTCTAAGGTATCAAACGAGCCCCAAACCATCACTCTACGGCCAGAAATGGAGTAGATGTGGATGGATCACTTTAAGGGTTTCTTCTCCTGACTCTTTTCCCCATAGAGTTCTACAGGAAAATTAGTCCGCAGAAATAACCCTTGCAGTGATCCATCCACATCTACTCCATATCTTGCAACAGAGTGATGGTTTGGGGCTCGTTCGATAGCTCAGTCCATTGATGACTTACAGCCATTTCGCCAGACATGTGTTCCATACTGTTCCAGTGTAATTTACAGCTGAATCTAGTCTCACCCCCCAATTCCCATAGAGATCCATTCAAATGAAGAGAGGTTATAGTATCGCTTGTAACAGTACCTGGAAATAAGATAGAGAGTCGTTTGATGTTGATGGGTCACAGACTTCAAGAAGTAACAGCATACAAAGGATATGCGACCAAATATGAAATATGATACTTTAAAAATACATTAAAGCAAAGGGTATGAATACTTATGTACATGAGAGATTTCCGTTTTTGATTTTTAAAAAAACATATTTTCACTTTGTCACTTATTGAGTGCAAAAATGGCAATTTTATCCATTTAAATCACAAAAACCATCTCCTTTGTAAAACTGCCATCGTCCCTTTCCATCCCCTTTGTTTTAATGGTTTTGTGTGATATCACAGACCCCACCATCCCTCTTGAATTTTATTTTATTTTTTTACAAATCGACCACCGCTTACACCCAGAAGAGAAAAGAGAGAGAGGAGTCCATGGGATTTAGCGGTTGGGGCGTGGGCGGGTTCTGTTACCACGGTATCAGCAAACTCAGCTGATGCATGTCCATCAAACAGTGAACTTATCTGCCTCCATGAACGACAGCAGACGCAACGTGTCCCTTCTTCCCATAGATTAAAAACGACAGAAAATAAATACCAGGCTGAATTACAACAGTCACAGTTACTGCAACACCCGTCTTAACCAACAGAGTAGCCATGAGAGAACAGCTCACCTACAAATAAGACAAAAGATATTTACTTTTAGAACATGAAAAAAGTCAAGGAGATATCAGAGGCTAATCTACGTCGTCCATTTGTCAGTTTTAGTTTCGTGTTTCTTTTTTCCTCTCTGAAGCCAAACTGCTACATAAGTCATTGGGTGAATGAACCGATTTAGGAGTCCTCTACTCAGCTCTTTACAGACATACACAAATGCTTCTTTATCTTATCTCTTGCTCCAAACTCAGGTTACACATGTGTTGGCAATTTGCACTTTCCCAACACTTATTCCAAAACATCTCAAGAATGCACAAGACTAAAGAGTTCTTTGTTCAGGATTACTTGGGGGGGGTTTATGGATGCCATTGATTTTCATTAAAAACTGTTTCGAAATTCACTTTTAATGGAATAATGAGAACCATACTGAAACAAAGGGGAAAGTAGAAATACGTTCTTTTCCACAACGGCAACATTTTGTCCACCGTTTTTGTCCGCCGTTGATTCAGGAGAGCGCAGACGATGTGCTCCCCTCGAAAAGATGTGATGTCAGCCGCCGCAGTTCAAAGGTCAGACACGAGTCAGAAGAAGACGCTTCACGTGCGGCTCAGCAGGCGGGCTTACGGGTGCCCGACTGAGCAGAGAGCGCCCGCAAGATCGCTCGTGAATACTAGTCGTCCCAGCGGAATCCAACCCGCCGTTCTCTGGGCAGCGTTATCGCCCTGTGGGGCTGCCAGCCACAGTTGGCACTGCCATGGCCTGGATCTGATACCACACTGCGGAGCCCATCCATCCACGCACTAGAACAGCCTCACAGGATCAGCCATAATTACGTTGGTTGAAGAGGCAGAATATTATCTGACAGCCCATGAAAGTATAAATAACCCTTGGATGACTTTTGATTATCAGATGAATGGTGTTAAACAGAGGGGGCGGGGCTGAGTCTAAAATTAAATAAAGAAACTGAGATGACAGACAGAGAGGACGGGAGGACTACTCTGAAGGGACACTTTGTAGGGGGCGTGTGCGGCCTCTTCGTTTCCTGAGAAAAATCCACAAAGATGTGCAGCAGCACAGAATAATGAGTTTGTTCTAGAAGTTTCCCCAGTGACCTGTGACTTAGTGAAGTTCAACTTAAAGAGTTACTAATAATTCAGACAAATGTAATTGCGGCTTAAATATTATGAATGAGGTGTACATGCATCAACCTTTACTCCAATGTTTTTGTATAAGAAAACTTATATATAGAAAAACTTGTGTATATGAAAAAAAAGATCTCTACATTGGTAGTATGGTAAAAACAAAAGAAAAAGTGCCAGTCTTCAATATTTTCAGCCCTGATCCAGAAAATGTCCAGATATCCAGACAACCACGAATTTGGAAAATATGATTTTTTAAAAATCCTTCCAACAGTGGCGGGGCCAATTAAAACAGCAAATCTGATACAGCAGCAGTTCCCTTTGAAATACATTTTTGCCCATTTTAATACTGATCTGGTGCATTACTGTGGGGCTGATCTGGTGCATTACTGTGGGGCTGATCTGGTGCATTACTGTGGGGCTGATCTGGTGCATTACTGTGGGGCTGATCTGGTGCATTACTGTGGGGCTGATCTGGTGCATTACTGTGGGGCTGATCTGCTGCATTACTGTGGGGCTGATCTGGTGCATTACTGTGGGGCTGATCTGGTGCATTACTGTGGGCTGATCTGGTGCATTACTGTGGGGCTGATCTGGTGCATTACTGTGGGGCTGATCTGGTGCATTACTGTGGGGCTGATCTGGTGCATTACTGTGGGGCTGATCTGCTGCATTACTGTGGGGCTGATCTGCTGCATTACTGTGGGGCTGATCTGGTGCATTACTGTGGGGCTGATCTGGTGCATTACTGTGGGGCTGATCTGGTGCATTACTGTGGGGCTGATCTGCTACATTACTGTGGGGCTGATCTGCTACATTACTGTGGGGCTGATCTGGTGCATTACTGTGGGGCTGATCTGCTGCATTACTGTGGGCTGATCTGGTGCATTACTGTGGGCTGATCTGCTGCATTACTGTGGGCTGATCTGGTGCATTACTGTGGGGCTGATCTGGTGCATTACTGTGGGGCTGATCTGGTGCATTACTGTGGGGCTGATCTGGTGCATTACTGTGGGGCTGATCTGGTGCATTACTGTGGGGCTGATCTGGTGCATTACTGTGGGGCTGATCTGGTGCATTACTGTGGGCTGATCTGGTGCATTACTGTGGGGCTGATCTGGTGCATTACTGTGGGCTGATCTGGTGCATTACTGTGGGGCTGATCTGGTGCATTACTGTGGGACTGATCTGGTGCATTACTGTGGGGCTGACTGATCTGGTGCATTACTGTGGGCTGATCTGGTGCATTACTGTGGGGCTGATCTGGTGCATTACTGTGGGCTGATCTGGTGCATTACTGTGGGGCTGATCTGGTGCATTACTGTGGGGCTGATCTGGTGCATTACTGTGGGCTGATCTGGTGCATTACTGTGGGCTGATCTGGTGCATTACTGTCAGGCTGATCTGGTGCATTACTGTCAGGCTGATCTGGTGCATTACTGTGGGGCTGATCTGGTGCATTACTGTGGGGCTGATCTGGTGCATTACTGTGGGCTGATCTGGTGCATTACTGTGGGGCTGATCTGCTGCATTACTGTGGGGCTGATCTGGTGCATTACTGTCAGGCTGATCTGGTGCATTACTGTGGGGCTGATCTGGTGCATTACTGTCAGGCTGATCTGGTGCATTACTGTGGGGCTGATCTGCTACATTACTGTGGGGCTGATCTGGTGCATTACTGTGGGCTGATCTGCTGCATTACTGTGGGCTGATCTGCTGCATTACTGTGGGCTGATCTGCTGCATTACTGTGGGGCTGATCTGCTGCATTACTGTCAGGCTGATCTGGTGCATTACTGTCAGGCTGATCTGGTGCATTACTGTGGGGCTGATCTGGTGCATTACTGTGGGGCTGATCTGCTACATTACTGTGGGGCTGATCTGCTACATTACTGTGGGCTGATCTGGTGCATTACTGTCAGGCTGATCTGGTGCATTACTGTGGGGCTGATCTGGTGCATTACTGTGGGGCTGATCTGCTACATTACTGTGGGCTGATCTGGTGCATTACTGTCAGGCTGATCTGGTGCATTACTGTGGGGCTGATCTGGTGCATTACTGTGGGGCTGATCTGCTGCATTACTGTGGGGCTGATCTGGTGCATTACTGTGGGCTGATCTGGTGCATTACTGTGGGCTGATCTGCTGCATTACTGTGGGGCTGATCTAATGCATTACTGTGGGGCTGATCTGAGACTAAAGCAGCTCATGACAGCACAAAGACACTGGGGCCCTGGGGGACATCTACCTCCAGCACAATCTGAAAATCTTTAAAAATCTTTATAAGCATCCTCTCAGGGTGAAGATGTTCTGAGCTTGATAAGATCTGTAACGCTGAAGGGGGCTGCAGTTCAAAAACCTTCTGCTTTACCACACCGTAGACATGCTGAGCCCCATTTAATGCCACTATTAAACTCCACAAATCAGGCACACCAGTGGCTGCCATGAGACGCTTTAGTCTGTTTAACACAGCACTCAGGAGGAGGAGGAGGAGGAGGAGGAGGAGGAGAAATGCATATGAACACTCTTTTAAATATGATGCTTTTTGGGGAGAGCTTTCTGCCCCCTTAGTAGTAGTTTTTATTTTATGTTGCTTTGAAACAAAAATTAGAAAAGACAATAATAATAATATATGATAATCATTTACAAAATAAAATGCTGAATGTTCCACACTACTAATAGATTTATTCCACTGGACACTAAAGAGTAAACACAGTTCCTACATCAATACAACCCAAAATAAACTGTACATGCTTGCTTCTTTTTCTGGAAGTTACTGTATGATAAATATCACCTACAGTACAGACAGGGGCCTTTTAACAGAGAAGGAAAGAAAAATAAATTGTAATATCTAACGTACAATTTTATCAAAATACACACTACTCTGGGCAAACCGAGCTGACCAGCTCACAGCCTGTGACCCGTTTAACGGGATGATAACAAACCAGTAGTCAAGGTGCAAGTCCGAGGGCAGGAATAACATCTCAGTCCGGCTAAAACCGCCGACATCCCGACAGGTGCATCTGCAGCAGGAGAGCCGAGCAGAAACAGTGGGTTTGGGGGAATAAATCCTCTCTCTTATTTAAGGAGACTTTCTTCTGAATTTCACTGCATTCTGCACTAAAATGGCGCCCGTCTTCGAGGCTGGCTCAGACCCCTGCTTTAAATTAGACCAGAGGGATTGAACTTGACCACGCCCCACCCCAGCCCCAGAAAAATCTCACCTTAGTCATAAAATTTTAAAAGAGGTCGAAGACCAGGAATGGAGTGTGTGTTTTTTGTCCCTGTGCTGTACATGCATGTTTGTGTGTGTGTGTATGCATGCCTGTGTGTTCATGTGTGTATGCCTGTGTGTGTCCATGCGTGTTGTGTGTGTGTGTGTGTGTGTGTGTATGCATGCCTGTGTGTTCATGTGTGAGTGCGAGTGTGTGTATGCCTGTGTGTGTCCATGCGTGTTGTGTGTGTGTTGTGTGTGTGTGTATGCATGCCTGTGTGTTCATGTGTGAGTGCGAGTGTGTGTATGCCTGTGTGTGTCCATGCGTGTTGTGTGTGTGTTCATGTGTGAGTGCAAGTGTGTGTATGCCTGTGTGTGTCCATGCGTGTTGTGTGTGTGTGTGTGTCCGTGTTTGTGTCTGTGCATGCATGTGCGCTTGTGTGTATGTTTGCGCGCGCATGTGTGCGTACATGTGGGGGGAGGGCCTGTTAGCAGGTTGACCTGAATGCCGTTTTGCAAAAATGTAACCCAAATAAACTCCCGACTGGGGGTGCAGAGGGAGGGCTTATGGGAAAGATACGGCATTGGATCGTTTAAGGACCCACGATTCCTCAGAGGCTTAAGTTGAGCTTTTGGCAGCGGAGACTAATGGATCTTCGCAGTCTTACCTTATTCAATGGGGTCAGCCTTCAGCAGCTAAGCACACACACCTCCTTCGGCAGCCGGGACTGACGTCAACCGTCACCTAGCAACAGCCTTCTGGCGTAAGAGCAGCAGGATGGAGAAAAAAACGGCGCTCTTGGCTGAACAACCTTCACGCAACAAACGTTTGAGCTCAACCCAGAGCTGTATGCTTAAAACACAACACCGTATATTTACCTAACCCTAACCCAACACTGTATATTTACCTAACCCTAACCGAGCACAGTATATTTAAAACCAAACACCGTATATTTACCTAACCCTAACCCAACACTGTATATTTACCTAACCCTAACCGAGCACAGTATATTTAAAGCCAAACACCGTATATTTACCTAACCCTAACCCAACACAGTATATTTACCTAACAATAATCCAGCACTGTGTATTTAATCTTAACACAACACTGTATATTTAACCCTAATCCAGCACTGTGTATTTAATCTTAACACAACACTGTATATTTAACCCTAATCCAGCACTGTGTATTTAATCTTAACACAACACTGTATATTTAACCCTAATCCAGCACTGTATATTTAATCTTAACACAACACTGTATATTTAACCCTAATCCAGCACTGTATATTTAAAAACAGACTCTGCTGAGAGTCTATGAGAGCAGGCCTAACCAAAAATAGATGTATCGCAAGTGAAAAGTACAGAAACACACAAACATAAATTTGACACACTCTTTCAAACATACACGACATGTTTACGTGTGTTTAAACCCTAGCTCGTACATACTGGAAATTAAAACATTATGAATCAAAAGGCCTTTTGAGGGTGATACCAAACATTTGCAATTATGTAAAGAAAACTCAACTAATCAATTAAACACCGACATAACCAAACCTACAGTTGAGGTCGGAAGTTTACATACACTTAGGTTTAAGTCATTAAAACTCATATTTAACCACTCCACAAATTTCATGTTCGCAAACTATAGTGTTGGCAAGTCAGTTAGGACTTCTACTTTGTGCATGACACAAGTAATTCTCCAACAACTGTTTACAGATTATTTCACTTTTAATTCACTATATCACAAAGTTGACTGTGCCTTTAAATAAAAAAATATGTACTTTGCATGCCATGGCTTCCTGATGTCTGTGACCCAACAACATCAAAAGACTCTTGATATCTTATTTTCTGGTACTCTTACAAGCGATACTATAACATCTCTGCATTTGAATGGATCGCTAAGGAAATTGGGAGGTGGGACTAGATTTAGCTGTAAATTGCACTGGAACAGTATTGAACACATGGTTGGCTAAATGGCTGTAAGTCATCAAGGGTCTGACATATCAAACAAGCCTTAAATCATCACTCTGCTGCCAGAAATACAGTAGATATGGATGGATAACTTGAAGGGTTTCTTCTCCTGACTTATTTTTCCAATAGAGTTCAATAGGAAAATTTGTCAGGAGAAATAACCCTTAAAGTGATCCATCTATATCAACTGTATATCTGGCAGCACAGTGATGGTTTGAGGCTCGTTTGATACCTCAGACCGTTGATGACTTAGTCATTTTACCAACCATGTATTCCATACTGTTCCAGCATAATTTACTAGTCCTAAATCTAGGTCCACTCTGGACCCTACAGCCCGCATACGGACTCTAAGCACAGAGTACTCCACTCTGGACCCTACAGCCCGCATACGGACTCTAAGCACAGAGTACTCCACTCTGGACCCTACAGCCCGCATACGGACTCTAAGCACAGAGTACTCCACTCTGGACCCTACAGCCCGCATACGGACTCTAAGCACAGAGTACTCCACTCTGGACCCTACAGCCCGCATACGGACTCTAAGCACAGAGTACTCCACTCTGGACCCTACAGCCCGCATACGGACACTAAGCACAGAGTACTCCACTCTGGACCCTACAGCCCGCATACGGACACTAAGCACAGAGTACTCCACTCTGGACCCTACAGCCCGCATACGGACTCTAAGCACAGAGTACTCCACTCTGGACCCTACAGCCCGCATACGGACTCTAAGCACAGAGTACTCCACTCTGGACCCTACAGCCCGCATACGGACTCTAAGCACAGAGTACTCCACTCTGGACCCTACAGCCCGCATACGGACTCTAAGCACAGAGTACTCCACTCTGGACCCTACAGCCCGCATACGGACACTAAGCACAGAGTACTCCACTCTGGACCCTACAGCCCGCATACGGACTCTAAGCACAGAGTACTCCACTCTGGACCCTACAGCCCGCATACGGACTCTAAGCACAGAGTACTCCACTCTGGACCCTACAGCCCGCATACGGACTCTAAGCACAATCGGCTTGCTTGAATGTTGAAACTGTTGAGAACCATACGGTTCAAGCAACAAGCGATCTTCTTGTTAGATAAGCCATGCAGAAAATCTGGACTCCACTTGCACAAATTTGGAGGGCTGATACGTTGCTGACACATCATGACCCCCCCCCCCCTTCCCCCGCCAAACCTCACAGCTCAAATTGAACCTCTTGCCACAGTTCTCTCCATATATGCATCTCTCTCTGACCAGCAATTTCACAGTAAATGACCACAGAGAACAACACAAATACAGATGCAGTTCTGCTCGTTTCAAACAAAGAAAAGGGTCACACTTCAATCTGGTCAGGAAGCTGGGAGAAGAAGTGGGCTTACAGACGTGACAAAAAATGTTTTGGAATCATCTGCATGACCTAATTAATGAACCATAAATATATCAGTGATGAAACACATTGCAAATTGTCATTACTATAATTAAAATTAGTATAATGATTATTGTTGATCATCACAATGTCTTAAAAGCTAATGCTTCCCACAGTTCGTATGGTGCTTGTCAATTACATTTTGCAATTAAACACAGAATTAAAATTAGAATGGAATGGAAAAATTACTGTCATAATATTGCGATATCAGATACGCTCATGCAATACTTTTGAAACAGAAAAGAGGCTGAGATAGGTGATTGCAAAAATAAAAAAATAATAATAGGACTGGTATTAGGAGTGCAACATTTGAGTAGGCATTTGAAGTAGAAAATGCGTATGTAACACTGAAAAAATATATTCATGCAGAAACACATGCAAGTAGGTGGGGCAAGACTTGAACACGTTTTTCTGCTATATCTGTGGCCTTTGCAGTCAGCAACTACAGTTGAGCTATCATCAAAACCGAAAGCGCTGCAAGCTAATTACTTGTGACCATGACGCAAATGGTAACCTAGGAAACATCCTAGTGCTGGAGAGCCTCGCTCTAGCATTTCCTACTCTGCACGCACCAGCAGGCTCACAATGCAGCCGCTGCATCCTGCGTTAGTCTGCAGCCAGCCAATCACAGAACGCTGTTAACCCCTTCCTTTCCACTTGAATTTCCAGCCAACCAATCACATGGTGCTGTTACCCCCTTCCCCACGACATGAGCCTTGAAAGCGAAGTCAGAATGCACCCTCACACACACACACTATAATTTCACAATCGTTCAGACGACTGCTTTGCTTCTAATTTTAATCTGAACAATTATTCGTAATAGTTACTTGTATTAGTTAATCTAGCCTATGTTTCTAGTTGCAAATCGTTTTAGAAATTAAAAAAAGTAATCAAACCAATGTAAGATGGGATGTCATTAAAACAATACCTTTTTTAGAATTGGCTTTCAGAAAGATGCTGCATAATTACAGTAATTACAGTCCGACAACTGCTAACACAAATGCTTCCCGTCTTGCGTTCTCAAAAAGAAAAAAACTATAAACTGTGAATGTCATAAAGAATGCAGCATGTGTGTGTAATAGTCTATATTACAGAGAAACCGAAAGCTACTTAAGAAGAAAAAGATTTTCGAAGGATACACGGAGCGAATTGCGAGTTCAAAGCAGAGCTTGCCGTTCTTTCCGTGTCATAAATGAACAGAAAAACCGAGCAGCAGACAGTTCCAACGACCCAGTTCAATATACACTGCTTCCATTCCTGTTAATGATTAAGTCATTCTGTCAATGTGTCCAAAAACACACTAAAATGCGGTTTTTTTTTTTACACGAAAAGGCACCGTTTTCGTTCCATTATGCTGCTTAATTGGAACCTTTCTCCCAATTCGCAAAATTTAGACGGACTCACCAACGGCCATTTATAGACGGAGAGCTGTATTTCCAGTGTTTAACAACGAAAAGCGTGGTAGTCTTTGTTTATGATTTGAATGCATCATAATTGCGAATTAGCCCGCATGTGACGTGCAGTTTTACTCGTCCGATACATACATAATTAGTTAAATGTTATTATATGTCATAGGTAAACGTTGCAATATCCGGGCAAGTAGCTTAAAAATTACGTTTGGGAAAGTAGATTACCCACCACTTAAAATTAATAAATAAATACAAATAAGTAAATAACGTTAATCCTTAGAATATTCTTCACAACAATGCAATTATAATGCACACCGGTCAATCACAAGATTAATCTCTATTCCGGTTCCATGGTTACGGTCCACAGCAGGTAAACCTCTGCTTAACATCCCTGGTAATGCAATACCCAACATGCTTAAAAATCACATGAAAAGACTTTTGCCTTCCAAGTGAAATAAAACAAATGAAATTATGATTAAGTCATCATAATCATAAAAATGTAATTTAAAATTACTTATCCAGACTAAAATTATTTTATCAAATCTAAAAATAAAATGTGGACCATGTAATGTGTTTAGACAATAATTCATAATAATTAATTTATAAATGAATCGCACATCCTGCTCAGTGCTGCAGCCATAATCTTCTTTAGCTTGTCCGGGGGCACGTTTAGCAGATCCAAGTGCTGCTACGTGAAACACAACTCGCCTGTACTGCCGCCAAGAACAGACAGACTCAAAGCTACAGACAGACTCAAAGCTACAGACTGACACGCCACGTTCTGCCAGGACAGACCAACTACCGTACAACCAGGGCGGTCACTACCATACAACCAGGGCAGTCTGCCTGTCCCTGCTGTGGTCTCCTTCTGGGCAAGGGGATACGAAATGGTCTATGAAAATGGTCTCAAGCTAAAATGTCAAAATAACTGTTAGTTATCTTGTATGAAAACAAACGATTGCCTGGTGGTGCATGCATACAAATATAATTAATACAATAAAACATAATTAAAATGAGGTGAAAACATTTGATAGAACGCAAAATATTAATTAATGAAAAAACATTTGAGAAAACAAAATATGAATGAATGAATTCATGAAAAATAGATAAAAACCTCACAGCAGAGGTTCTGAAAATTTTAGAACAGGATTTGCTCACACAGATTATCTTATTTATCAAAATAAATTATTTATAAATGTCAAACTCAAAAAAATATAAACATAACGCTAATTTGAATGTGGTGCAATCACTATTTATGAAATATAACTTCTGCAGCCATGTGCTCTGCTCATGGATTAACAGGCCAGGAAAACAAGGTTGCACAAATAATATGAAAATATAAACTTATATAAAGGTTTTCACAAAACACAAACTTGAGAAATGTAGCCAATATGTAGGCTATTCAAACCATGCATTCTATGACAGCCATGTAACTGTGTCCACGTAAGCAGATTCATTATTTACGCAAAAGACACATTCTTTTTGTTTCCCTTGCAGAGAAAGGTTGCCAATCTGAGGACGATAAGCATTTCTTTCCCCTCCGTCCTTTGGTCTTTGCGCTCACTAAATTCTACGCGGCAATAACTAAAACCCGCTTTTTTTTCTTGCAGTCACACGCGTGCACGTCACCGCTAAGTGACGTCAATGTTATATCACACCACATGGCTTTACAGCAGGAGAATGTGAGGTGCGCGCGCGGGCCGGCCGCTGCTCGGCTGTATACCGCCGCTGCTCAGCGATCGCTGCTCGCCCGCCCGCCACTCCATCAGCCCCTCTATTTATTATTTAGTTTAAATAATTAAGTTATTCCCGGCTGCTTCATCGAACACCCGGTGGAATTAACCCACACAGGGAAGAATCCCAGGCTGGGTTAACCCCTGCCTGAACCAGGCTTCTCCACAGACCTTCCCCACTGCGGGGGCAGACTGATCGCTGGGTTAAAGCTGGGTTATTCCACCCTACTGGAGGAAGACTGACCACTGGGTTAAAGCTAAGTTATTCCACAACACTGGGGGCAGACTGATCGCTGGGTTACACCCGGGTTATTTGACAGTGTGATGATGTCTAAAATGCCTCAAAACCACACAGCAGTGGCAGCAGCAACAAATCACCTCAAAAATATTCTGTTGCATAAAAAAGGAGGAAAGTCCCAGAGTGATGCACAGCGACAGGCGCACTTGGATTCACACTGAAAGCAGCCCAACGGCAAGTGTAGAAAAAGGAGCCAGACGAGATCGCCCTCTCATAGGCTCGCCAGGAAAAGTACCAGACAAGATCGCCCTCTCTTTAGGCACGCCTGGTAAAGGGCCAGTCGAGATCGCCCTCTCTTTAATATTTTCACATTTTGAGTGCATTTTACATAATGTAGTGTAAGCGTTCATAGGTGGCTCAGTCATGTTTTAAACTAGCTCTAAACTAGAACATTTGCCAGCATTTTCCTGATGGTGGAATATTATTTTATTGTAATCTTATTGTACATAATATACACTGTGGCGAATTAGTATCTCCCTGGGCTATGCTTGTCACTTAGGACATGGACAATAGACCCTTTTACGGTTTGTAAACAACTATGACGTAATGCGCGTGCAGACACTAACTGGAGGCAGAAAAGCTAACAAACTTGTGTCAAGCACAGGCAGTGTCCAGCAACTGGTGTTGCATTTCCTGTATTTTTCTGCTGCTGCAGCTGCAAACTCTGTATTGACAGACACACTGCTTGTTATCTGAAGAGACTACAATGAGCCTAAATAAACAGAAATTTAAAAATTGAGTAACACGTGTAAACTAACACGTATGCGTTTGATAGGCTACTTAATGCGGTAAAGTCAGAACATTCATGTTATTCATTTTAGTGGCCCAGTGTTTTCTAGTTGTCTAGTCAGGGCGTTCATCGTCTGTGGTGGCTTCTACAAATTTAAAGCCAGTAACTTTAGCTAACCTAGCAGGTAACCTAGCAGGTAGCTATATGATGATGGACTGCATCAGCATTATTGTTGGTTTTAAATTCATTATCTAGTAGAGTTAACGTTAGTTGCTGCCAAATAACGTTAGGTGAAGTGACTTCTAACCGTTCATGGCTAGCTAGCTAACCTCTACATGTTTACCACACTGACTCAATATCAACACGGCCGCCACAAAATAAAAATATTTATTTAGAAGACGCGTGTTTAGAGGCACAGACATCACAGATGAACGACCGCATCGACATCGAAAGCCTAACTTTTTATTCACCCCCCAATGATAAAGAACGCTTTATCTCCCTCTTCGCTGTCCACTGTCACAATTTCTCTCCCCTCGGTTTAAATTAAACCGTTAATGGAGTGTAATGGCAACGTTAGGCTACTGTTACCCCCAACGCCTATAAACTAACGTTAGCTATACAACATATCAAGCCACCACCGCAGATAACCTCAATGTAACCAATGGGAAAATGAACAAACCTCAAACACACAATGCACATGATCTAACTTTAGCTATGATAGATCGCCAGCAATAGTATCCACAATAACGTAGCAATTTAGCAAAGTATTTTGCCTGATATGAAGTGTGCACACCCGAGTATTATCAATATGAATTGATAATACCGGAGAATCCGGAGATGCTGAAGGTATCCTGTAAAATCTGAAGTTTTCCCTCCTTCGTCTTATTGTTTTGGCACCCAAAGACGCAACAGGTTCATGCCATTTTAGCAGTTTGTTTAATTTAGAAGCAGCTAGCTATCTATAAATGTGCGATCTCATCGGCTGTTCGGAGGAATAACAGATTGTTCTGCCTCCAGGTACAGTGCACGCGCATGTTGTTGTTGTTATCACTGTAAAAAGTCTGTAAAAGGGTCTATACTCATTCTAATTTACTGTGCATATGTGCTAGATGAATGTAAAATGTTCCTTGGAGTGATTATGAATGTGTATATGCTTTATAATGGACAAAACTTATTTTATTCATTTTATGACAGGCTTTGGACAGGTTTTTGGACCCATAGATATCTATCCCCCTATGCTGATTAAAAGATAATTCCAACTTGAAGATGATGCAAAGGTGAGTTTTATGAGCCAAAACAGTTGATTTGTATTTAAATATATGATTATTTTATGATTTACAGCAGTGCACAATTTAGCCATTTTGGATAGATTTGGAGACACTAAGGGACAACATTTTGCAACATAGATCTTTAGTATCACCCTCAGATTTTTCAGACTTGTGGACAAGGAGTCTATGATTCAGGAAATGTATAGTTTTAGATATGTAGCTCTCAGCATTTCATTGCAAATGAAATAAAAACATTTAAGTTAGTATTGTAAATGGTACAACTGTCTTGTTTCATTTAAGCCATTTTCCAAAATAGAACACCCCCTAAACAGGTGAGAAATTACCAAATTTGCCATCTGTGTGAATGGGTTAAATGATTCAGCCTATGTCCTGAGAAAATTCTGTTATTTTAAACAAACTCTAAATGTCAATGCTATTTCCTTTACAAAAAAAACACAGGAAGAAATTAAGAGAAAAATGAAACAAATAGCCTAAATGATGTTGGAGGTACATTTGTATAATGGATGTTGGCTCAGCAAAAGCTTGTTTAAAAGGGGAGGGGAGAGGGGGGGTATGAGAGAGAAAGCAGGATATGTCACAGACAGGAAAGGTCTGAACCCAGCAATCTCTGTAAATCTACATTACCACCATCTCACGATAATTCTAACGCTAACGCCGCAGCTCTTCAGTTCGACGTTTCTCCCAACTCCAACCACACCATTCTGCAAATCCCCTGCACCCTGTACCCAATTAGCAAACTCATCTCGTGCATTAAAGGACGCTCCCCATACTATGCTCTCATTGAAGAACCACAGATGAAGTTATGGGAATATCCAGCCATTTTAATTATATAAATGTATCAGTCAGTGCCATTCCAGGTTTTGTTGGTGGCAGTAAAGTGAACTTAGCAGAAGCCGCCAATGGCCGGCTTCCAGTCAGCACAGCTATCAGTCTCTAGTAAGGCCTGGAATGGCTCAAGCTGCTATGTGTTGAGAGTACCACACCCACGACTGGTATTACCATACACAGATGGCATTCTTTACGTAGAAACCATTTATACAGCTGGATCTTTTCTGACGCAATCCAGGTCAAGTATCTCGCTCAAGAGGACAGCAGCAGTGCCCCATCTGGGAATCGAACCTGAAACTTAGCATTTGCAAATCCAGTTCTCTACCCATTAAACTACGCCCCATTAGTTTTGAGTGTACCAACGTTGAAGAAGGGATGCTAAACTGTGGCCCTGAAGGCCAGTAGTACTGCTGGTTTTCTTTAATACCTACTAGTTAATGAATTAACAAAGGTCACTGATTGGCCAGGCAGTTAATTGATTGATTCAGGACATGGAGGTCCCACTCACCTGGTGTCCCAGGTCTAAATCTGATTGGAGGGGAAGAACACAGCACTACTGGCCTCCAGGGTCAGGTGAGACTATCACGCTGTCACCTTCCTGACGTTATTACTCCCTGTAATTTTAATAAAGTCATAAACTCACAGACTTTGGCCAGAACCCGTAAGCACTGCACCTACACAACGTTCTGAGGGTCAGAGTGCGAATTCAGTTGCAAAAGGGGGCAGGTTTTCAGCTCAGATCCGCTAAGATGTTATGTTGTAGTTACTGCGGTGTTAGCAGCATCTGTCATGGTTACTGGCGGACTTAACGGTCACAGATGGGGTAGAGGGAATGCCTTCTCTCTGGACAAGCATATCACAACTCCACCAGCTTCCGCCACTCTCTGTTTGCCAAATACATTTCTGGTCAAGGAAAAGGCAGCTTTGGAATGGAACAGGGATGTTCATGGGGCCATAAACATTTATAGCACCATATATGCATTCATAACAAGCAGCACCAGCTACATTTCAGTTTATTTTGATAATGTGCATGATTAGTGAGGCAGCACCTATCTTCTTCTGTGTGGTTATTTGCACCACAGACATATGGCGGTAGCATCCTTCTGTAGCGTTCTATAGTGTTCTATATACAGTGCTTTTTCAAAGTCTTTTTTTACATACATAAAGTGCTGTTACATCACCTGCAAAAATTATACCTTGAAGGCTGAATAATGGCTAACCTTCCTCAGTTAAAGAGCGAGTAATGCATGTTTTTCTTAGACAAAGAGATGCGAAGAGTTCACGTGAAGAGAAAAATGAGGAAGCAGCACGCGTGGAAAACAGACTTTTTCAGATAACTGATTACGCTTACTTACTTACTTACTTACTTACTTTCTTACTTACTTAAAACATCTTCTTGCCTTTTCACCTGATGTGAACTCTGTGATCACTTGACATGAAACCATCCCAGGTGTCGTTTACTTCAGAAGCACGGACAGCTTCAGAACGACAGGACGTGACAGAAACCGACGCTTCCTATAGAATTCAGTCACACTCGGCTGTTTCATGTGAAAAATCCAACATCTCAGTAAAAAACTTTAAAAATGTCATCAAATTAAATTTCACTCGAGGGAAGTATGCTGACGCTGTACAGATTCTGGCAGTGCCCCCTCAGTCCGGCCCACGTTATTACCCCCTGAGTGTTTACAAATACCCCTCAGCCCACGTTATTACCCCCTGAGTGTTTACAAATACCCCTCAATCTACTGTTATTACCCCGAGTGTGTTTACAAATACCCCTCAGCCTACCCTGTTATTACCCCGAGTGTGTTTACAAATACCCCTCAGCCTACTGTTATTACCCCGAGTGTGTTTACAAATACCCCTCAGCCTACTGTTATTACCCCGAGTGTGTTTACAAATACCCCTCAGCCTACTGTTATTACCCCGAGTGTGTTTACAAATACCCCTCAGCCCACGTTATTACCCCCTGAGTGTTTACAAATACCCCTCAGCCCACGTTATTACCCCCTGAGTGTTTACAAATACCCCTCAATCTACTGTTATTACCCCGAGTGTGTTTACAAATACCCCTCAGCCTACCCTGTTATTACACCCTGAGTTTGTTTATAAATTTCTAGCATGTGGCAGATTCCCTCCCATTCCAGATAGATAGTGGGGATTAAAGCACAAGGCTCTATAAGGCTTTCTGAGTCCACCCATCATCGAAAGAGTGCATATGCAGGGGGTTCACTAAATGACATAAAGGAGAACGGTGGCTCCATTTACAGACCCCCCCAGGGGCCAAGGGCCCTGTATCAAAAACTAAAAAAACATTTTAAAAATAATTATTTTATGTTTTAAAGTGTGTAAATATAACTGCCTCCCCACTGTAGGCATGTGCCTGTATACAAGAGCAGAATCTACCTGTACCCACCTGTACACCACTTATCTGAGCTAGTCTCTGTTTGGCTGATGGAGAGGGTATACTTTGCCCCCATACGATGCCCAGTTGTTCTCAAACATTATCTCAAATGCGCAGTTTCACTTTGATAGAGAAACCCTTTTGTCCTGCCTCGCTGACAAAAGGACGATATTCATTTGCCCGATGATGACCTTCCGGCAATCTCCTTTTCAGTGACAGCAGAAAGACTGTCGTCATGACGAACAACCCACTTCTGGCCAGCTGGCCTCATTAAAAACTGAAGAGAACAGTTATCTAGGGGAAAAAACACCTTTCAGTCATCATTTAGCAACCAACAGGCCTGATTAACTAATAACACAACCAACGATTGGTGCAAAACAAATACCCATGACCAATCACTGGTGTGCTAAAAGGTTTTGCGCGTGCTAAAGGTCTTAGTAAACCAGGCCCTATATCTACTTGGAGCATGAAATTCACTTTAGAAATAAAAGTTCACATGTATTTTAAAAGAAAGTTCTGTATTTTAAAAGAAGGGTTTTTATCAGGAAAAGCAAAGAGCACACATGACCCTTTTAAGGGCTGTGTTCCAAAATTACCCCTTTAAGGGATTTCTGGAGCGTTCAGATATCATTTCAGTTTTAGTTATGTTTATGTTAGATTGGCCCAGACAGTTTTTGTGTGAGATGGATAATTGTAGATACTGAAGATTCTGATGAGCTTACAGCTTTACGACGGAGAGCCATTAGAGGATTTTGAAGATTAAAGCAAGAAAACGCACTTGAAGTAAAAACTCCATAACTGGTACTGGGACGTTATGCCTGCATGCAGAGGTTGTGTGTGTACCTTTAGCCTATGCCAAACCTCTTAGCACACGCAAAACTAATAACACAAGCAATGATTTGTGCAAAACAAATACCGTGACCAATAATTGGTTTTTGACATTGGCTTTGCATGAGATAGAAGGTTTTGCACATGCTCGAGGTTTTAGTAAATCAGGCCCTTAATATTAACTTCAGTTGAAACTATGCCGATTTGTGAAGATATTTCAAGGGGTATGGTTGGGGTCTGTGATATCACAGAAAACCATTAAAACAAAGGGGATGGAAAGGGACGATGGCAGTTTTACAAAGGGGATGGTTTTTTCAACGGGGGAGGGTGGCCTCCCCTTGCGTCGCCCCTAAAATCTACCTATGCCTACGACGCATGCAACCTAAGACTGCTGCACTCAAGAAAAAGGTACAGGTACAATATACATACCGGTATGTATGTTTATAATTGTGAATAATAAGCACGATACAATGAATCTGCATCTACAGTGCCCTCCACAATTACCTGGAGTTTGCTAAACGCTACAGGAACTTTGACTGGAACCGTGTTCTATGGTCAGATGAAACAAAAATTTAGCTTTTCGGCAACCAACACTCAAGGTGGGTTTGGCATAAAAAGAAGGATGGCTATACTGAAAATAACCTGATCCCCACTGTTAAGCATGGTGGAGGTTCCATGATGTTGTGGGGCTGTTTTTCCTCCAAAGGCCCTGGGAACCTTGTTAGGGTACATGGCATCATGAACATGGCAGATTCAATGTCCTGAATACCAGGACATTTTAAATCTGAAGAGGAGATTTTAGAGCTGAAGAGGAGAGTGCACAAGAGAGGACCTAGAACTCTGGATGATCTGGAGAGATTCTGTAAAGAGGAATGATCTCAGATTCCTTGCTCTGTATTCTCCAACCTTATTAGATGTTACGGGAGAAGACTCAGTGCTGTTAGGGGAGAAGACTCAGTGCTGTTAGGGGAGAAGACTCAGTGCTGTTACGGGAGAAGACTCAGTGCTGTTAGGGGAGAAGACTCAGTGCTGTTAGAGGAGAAGACTCAGTGCTGTTAGAGGAGAAGACTCAGTGCTGTTAGAGGAGAAGACTCAGTGCTGTTAGGGGAGAAGACTCAGTGCTGTTAGGGGAGAAGACTCAGTGCTGTTAGGGGAGAAGACTCAGTGCTGTTAGGGGAGAAGACTCAGTGCTGTTAGGGGAGAAGACTCAGTGCTGTTAGGGGAGAAGACTCAGTGCTGTTAGGGGAGAAGACTCAGTGCTGTTAGAGGAGAAGACTCAGTGCTGTTAGGGGAGAAGACTCAGTGCTGTTAGGGGAGAAGACTCAGTGCTGTTAGGGGAGAAGACTCAGTGCTGTTACGGGAGAAGACTCAGTGCTGTTAGGGGAGAAGACTCAGTGCTGTTTTATTGGCAAAGGGAGGTTGTACAAAGTAGTAAATGCAGGGGTGCCAATAATTGTGGTACACGTGGTTTCGTTAAAAATAATTTTTTCTTGATGAGGGATTTTTATTTCTCAGACTAAATTTACTTCACTTAAAGGATTTTTCTAATTTTTTCAGCATGAGATTAAGCTCATTCACCAAATGGTAAATTTTCTATAACCCTTTTAACTCATCTTTACCAGGGGTGCAAATAATTGTGGAGGGCACTGTATGTACAACCTATAGAGCAGGGATTTGAAACTTGCTTGTTTTTGATGTATTCCTGCACTTAAGTCACTGATTGGCGAAAGAGTCTGCACACCTTGTTTCCAAGGCCTGGATTGGCTGCTGAGTGAAAGGAAATCACAAAATCACAAAAACCAGTAGACTGGTTTAGAAAAACCAGCACTCCAGGACTGGAGTTCGAGACGCCTGCTTAACGTCAGGCATAACATCACTGTGCAAGCTCACACGTCCGTCCGAGCATGCATGCACACACGCACACACGCACGCACACAACAAGCCTTGCCATACACAACATCTGATTGGTTGGCTTCATGGACCTGTTTGCAGTTAGGTTACATGCAGTGCGGAGTAGACAACCCTCTACATATAACTAGGTAAAACTGACTGACTGTGTGTTGTTACAAAGATTGCTAATAAGAAAGAAATGCAATTAAAAATGCTCATTTACACAGCAGCACTTTGACATACTAAAGCTTCTAACATGTGGAGCCGAATTCCATGTTACCACTTAACTAAGGGTCGTTTAATTATCATGACATAGAAATTTAACAGAATACATTCATCTCTGCAATTAACAAATATAGCAGTGATCAAGATATTTTACTTCAAAGCAATAAAGGAATATGCCAACATCCATTGAGGGTTTCTTTACCTCTAACAAATATTTATATAACTGCAAAAATCATCATAACAGTAGTGCCTTGCTGTAATACTATTATTACAGCCAATACATTTGAGAAATATGAAATATAATCTTTAATAACTGTGAATTGTGTATTTTTTGGGTATTTAAGAAGGAGCAAAGAAGCCTGCATTCATTTGTCAGACTACAGGCGAGCATTTAGCAAGAATCCGACTGTTTGTTTATGACCTGATGGTTTGCTTATTGTGTGAATTGTTTACGCAGTCTTTAATGTCAGTGTTCCCATATCCGCATCAGAAAAGCTGTTTAACTGTTTAAATGCAGAGGAACTGCCTGAACATCCCAGCTCTAGCAGGGCTGGACTGTGATGATACTCAGCTACAAATTGCACCATGAAATTCAGACACAATAATAATATTCATTATAATAACATATTGTTCAAAGAAAGGGAATTTCAGAGTCAAACTCCTCATATGATAGGATTCACATGCGTGAACACACTCCAGACCAACGGAACACGCCGGAATTACAGGTGCTAACACAGATGAAATCCTTTCATCTCCTCCCGAATCATCAGTGGTATTATTGTATATTACTCAAAGCCAGCGCTTGATCACAGCCCAAAAATACATAGCAGGCTACAGATAAAAGTCTGAAAAACACCGTAGAAACATAAACTACTAGAGCTGATGAGCGGAAAAACTGCCCCCGGGAGTAAGCATAGCTCATCACATGGCAGGCCTTTGTGCCAGCTACTGACCTGAAAAACAAGGTCACACAATCACTGAGCAAGCCCAGCAAAGACACGGCAGCCCTCCGTGTATAAAGCCAAGTACAAACCGATAGGGCTTTATGCAAGGACGTGGATCTCATTTCAACTTTGAGGGGGCAACAAACTGGAAATGTACTTTTTTTTTTTTTTTGGATACAACATGATAATATGGGGGGGCATTTGTGTTGGGCACACCCAGGGTCTACGTCCATGGCTTTATGTCCCTCAGACAGTTAGCCTCAAGTCCAAAAAGCAGCCCTGAAAGACTAACAATCAGCTCTTACAGGGAAAAATGCCACATTACAGCACGGCACTTTCTGACACGACAGCTCATTTGCATCTCTTCCAAGAACAGAACCTTTTTTACCTCTGTGACTTGTGATACGCCTGTACGTACTTCCAGTAGGCCTTGTTACGATCACAGCAACTAGGATGCAACTGCATTTGAAACAGGTTGCAATATTACTATTTGACATTTAAAAACAACTAGGGCACATGTTTTTGTGCTAATGCAAATAGAAATACAAAAACAGGATTAAAAAGGCCTGAGATCCAAAGGAATGAAGATAATAACAAAACTAATTAATACAGTATTTTGGTATTTTATATGTATAGCTGTGTTCTCTGTTCATTACTAGGGATAGCTTCTACGTTGTGAGAAAGTTGTGCTTCGTCAGATCTGCTTTGTAGTCGCGTCAATGACCTCAATATGCACTTATTGTACGTCGCTTTGGATAAAAGCCAAATAAATGTAATGTAATGCAATGTAATACAGTTAATCTGTAGGGCGACAGTTCAATCTGTTTTTTCCTCTATCTCTATTCCCTCCCAAGTTTTTTATTTTAATTTAATTTTTAAAAAACCCATTTTAAGTCCAACCTTCTCATCTCACCAAATCAGAGCACATGGCCATCATTACAGAGAGATACAGTACAGATCTGGGCCTTTTCTATGGGCACTAATTGTAAGTCTCTCTGGATAAGAGCGTCAGCTAAATGCCTAAAATGTCAATTTAAACAGTACCGATGGCATACAAATCACATGTAAAACCCCCCCACGGTTTCCCCCAAGCCTCCAACTCAGCCCTCTGTTGCTGGGTAACACACAAATACAGGGCTCCTGCAGACACACCATCAGCCTGTAGGCCATCATAGCTTTGCTTTCAGTGTGCTTATCGACTGTGGCTGAGAGGCTATGTCCACTACACAGGACACAGCAGAGTCGCACTCGGGAAGAACCACACTGTGGCTGAGAGGCTATGTCCACTACACAGGACACAGCAGAGTCGCACTCGGGAAGAACCACACTGTGGCTGAGAGGCTATGTCCACTACACAGGACACAGCAGAGTCGCACTCGGGAAGAACCACACTGAGGCTGACAGAGCGCATTTTCTGGCAACCCACATGTACGGCACACATACCCAAATACTGAAATGGTGTCTGTCTGTCTGAGTGGCAGTAAGTTGCATGGTGTGTTTGTGTGTGTGTGTGCGTGCGTGCGTGCGTGCGTGCGTGCGTGCGTGCTGCAATCTACAAATAAAAAAACAATCACAAGTATTATCTTGAGCCAGCCATCTCTAAATTTAGAACAATTTAAATATAACTCATTACACACTCTGAATGTGGGCACTCATGGGCTGGAGTCATTGACCTCAACAGTTAACCAAAGACCTTGACTCTGGACGCATTTCAGATTTGGTCAATACTAGCTTCCCTTCGCCCTGTGGTTATGTGCACTGGGTCAGCAAAGCGGGCAGCACTCCTGTCCCAGATCAGAACTGCACTCCTGTTCCAGATCAGAACTGCACTCCTGTTCCAGATCAGAACTGCACTCCTGTTCCAGATCAGAACTGCACTCCTGTTCCAGATCAGAACTGCACTCCTGTTCCAGATCAGAACTGCACTCCTGTCCCAGATCAGAACTGCACTCCTGTCCCAGATCATAACTGCGCTCCTGTTCCAGATCAGAACTGCACTCCTGTTCCAGATCAGAACTGCGCTCCTGTTCCAGATCATAACTGCACTCCTATTCCAGATCATAACTGCGCTCCTGTCCCAGATCATAACTGCACTCCTGTTCCAGATCATAACTGCGCTCCTGTTCCAGATCAGAACTGCGCTCCTGTTCCAGATCAGAACTGCACTCTTGTTCCAGATCAGAACTGCACTCTTGTTCCAGATCAGAACTGCACTCTTGTTCCAGATCAGAACTGCACTCCTGTCCCAGATCAGAACTGCACTCCTGTTCCAGATCAGAACTGCACTCCTGTTCCAGATCAGAACTGCACTCCTGTTCCAGATCAGAACTGCACTCCTGTTCCAGATCATAACTGCGCTCCTGTACCAGATCATAACTGCGCTCCTGTTCCAGATCAGAACTGCACTCCTGTTCCAGATCATAACTGCGCTCCTGTTCCAGATCAGAACTGCACTCCTGTCCCAGATCAGAACTGCACTCCTGTTCCAGATCATAACTGCGCTCCTGTTCCAGATCATAACTGCACTCCTGTTCCAGATCATAACTGCGCTCCTGTTCCAGATCAGAACTGCACTCCTGTTCCAGACCATAACTGCGCTCCTGTTCCAGATCAGAACTGCGCTCCTGTTCCAGATCAGAACTGCACTCCTGTCCCAGATCAGAACTGCGCTCCTGTCCCAGATCATAACTGCGCTCCTGTCCCAGATCATAACTGCGCTCCTGTTCCAAATCAACCCTGTCGCCAGGTAAACAGGGTGTGTCTCTGCACCCAGTCGCCCAGTTAAACGGGGTTACTCAGAACAGGAGTGCAGTTCTTTAAGTAAATTGTGTTTCTTCAAGTAGTGTATTTTTAAAATCAATATCTGATTAATTATCCAATAAATATATCTATTTTTCTTATTCGCTGTGCATTTGCATCCATTTTCTGTTTTATCATTTTTACAGTAAAGACTGAGATGTGTCCGTTAAACAGGGCTACTCTCTGCACCCAGTCGCCCAGTTAAACAGGGCTACTCTCTGCACCCAGTCGCCCAGTTAAACAGGGCTACTCTCTGCACCCAGTCGCCCAGTTAAACAGGGCTACTCTCTGCACCCAGTCGCCCAGTTAAACAGGGCTACTCTCTGCACCCAGTCGCCCAGTTAAACAGGGCTACTCTCTGCACCCAGTCGCCCAGTTAAACAGGGCTACTCTCTGCACCCAGTCTCCCAGTTAAACAGGGCTACTCTCTGCACCCAGTCTCCCAGTTAAACAGGGCTACTCTCTGCACCCAGTCGCCCAGTTAAACAGGGCTACTCTCTGCACCCAGTCGCCCAGTTAAACAGGGCTACTCTCTGCACCCAGTCTCCCAGTTAAACAGGGCTACTCTCTCTAAACAGTCACTCAGACACTGGCAATCAAGCATTTAATATCGAGCACATTTCAATGAGGCCTTGAAATGTTCCAGTTGTCTGGCTATGACAGTGGACCTATATGGTGCAACAGCACTAAAAATAAAGAAAATAAAGCTAAATGAATTATGCCTGAAGTGCAAGAACGTACATCAGCTACACTTTTACCAAAAGTAAAAAAACATTTTTTAATTGTTATATATATATATATATATATATATGTAAAATGATACGGTATATATACATAATACTCCCAGATATATTACAGTGCCCCTGGGGTGTAAAACGTATTAGTTTGCTTATGCATGCGCACTGCGCCATTCCCTTGACACTCCGTACGGCGCGTGATAACCTTTTGACGTCAGTTGGATCAAAGTGGGTTTAATTTATGGTTTAACCGAGAGTAATACTAATATCCAGGGCGTGCTCTAAACAGTGTTGGAGTGGGACGTCACGGAAGGGAGGGCGTGATGAAGTATGTCTTGAAGCTGAACCATTGAGAAGATATATTTTATATAATAAAATAAAATGATAATAATTGCAATACTTTTAGACAACCCGGGCCCTGTGTTGTTCTTGGTAATAAAATATAAAACGAGTATGCAGGGTTTTTATGTTACAAACAATTTCATGTCATATTTCCGTCATACTAACCATTACAATGCATAGGCCGACTGCATCAAATAATGCATGAAAGCATGTTGCAGGCGACCGTGCGAAATGTTTATATTACTCAATCCTCTGTAAGTCATCCGTTTCGTTGTAAATTTAACATCTAGTTAATATTTCAGTTTAGAAATTGTATGTAACGTTACCACATGATTTCCCTTCACTTGTAATTGTAGCTACTCAAGTATTTTTTTAAATGGGCAGTTTGGTACAATTTCGGTCGCGCATCACTTCAGCGCGTCTTACATAATATGTCCAGAAAACAAAACACGTGGCTCTGTTGTTCTTGTCGTCTCGTTTGTTTCTCTATATCTAAGAATAATATATAGTTTTGTCTTATCTGAACTTGAGAGAACCGCCTCTTTTCTTAACCGCAGAAAGTATGGAGATGGGTATTTTTTTTACAAGAGGTTAAATAAAATGTGAATATAACAAACCCTGTTTGAAAATGCTACTGCTACACAGCTAATTTTTTGTTTTTGTTTTTTTGTGGCTGGGTCAAATATCTGTCTGGCTAATAAAAAGTTAAAACGCACACTTTGCACATCGGTCTGTTGCTTGGGATAATTTAAAAACCACACTGAGCTTTTAGGATATAAATCACCCGCTTTAGTGATGCGATATTATGGGTACACCTCCAGGTCTAGTTAATTGACTAGTTCATTGTGCGCATCCCAGACAGTAACTTCCAGTATTAAGGTATCCCTGTGTTGTAGGCCTAGTTAACAACTTTTTAGTTAAGCAGTTAGGCTACTGTAAATGAATACACTTTCTAGAATGGGAGAACAAAACATGCCATTATGCGTAATTTACGAATTATGGAAAGCGTATTAACACTTACCTCTACGATCTTTCATTTTAAAACAACCTGACTGTTACATTCATTTATCAAAATACTTCATGGTCGTGGTACACTGCGATGAAACTTGTGGTATAGCTGTTATATTTGGTGTAATAAAAACAACAGTCATGTGTGTGTCTGAAAACCTACCTGTTCTCTGGAAATACATGGTAGCGAGGGTCTCCGAGGCGTTTTACAACTGCCATAATAACTGGTTGACGTTTCTCCCAAAGACACGCAACTGGACCTTCTCCTAGGTCTAATTACAGGAACCTTTTCCTCGGCGTTAGGGATCCTGTGCGGCGTGTCCCTTTGGGGGTAATAATTATGGAAACAGAGCCCCGTGAGGCAGCCCGATACTCCCGCCACGCAAGCCAAGAGGGGTCTCGCGTACGGGGGCAGACAGCCAAGGCTCGTGAAGGAAACCAGCCACACCAAACTGGCGAAAACCAGGATCACAACACTGTGTTTGAGTTTCAAAGTGGGGACCAATGTCAGCAAGCCCACACAGCCCAGCACAAACAGCAATCTGCCCACCATTTGCATCTGCTGATGGTCCTCTCCCCACTGCAAAAACAGCAAGACCAAGAAGTCCCCCAAGTAGCACGACGCTGGCAGCGACAAGAACCAACACCAGTAACTTTCCCTCTTATTCCTCCGCAGGTAAAATGTTAAAAAGAAGAACGCACAGCCTATGCTGAATAGGGGACTGATGGATTGTGAAAATCCCAGCAGTGTCCGCAGATCCAAAAAGCTAAGTCCACTTGGCAGGCTCCTGGAGATCAGCAGAGAAACAGCAAACACTGCGAATGCACTGGCGTAGAGTGCCGAAGCTCGAAATCGTCTCGAACCTATTAAATCCACATTGCAAAACCTACAAATGTTAAATAAGAAGCCCCTTTGGTGGTCTTGTTTTAAAGGGGTGACGCAGCTTTTCACATAGCCGTTTCTGAACGTTTCTGAGTTGTTTGCATTGCCAGTCCCATCGTAATGCCTGATTTTACTGTGCAACATCTCTCCTTCTTCTCTTACAGCCATGTTTCGAGCGCTATATCCTTATATTCCGTCAGAAGTCCCCGTCCCCCCTGTTTTGTGCCGTATTATCGTATTATTTCATGACAGCAAACGCGCGACATGGTCACTCAAACGTACTCGAGCATTTTGGGTAAAAGGAAAAGGAGGTGAACTGTTGTTTTTTTTCTCCTGAGGATGGACTCTGTGTCGCCGCCTAGATGTGACAATCTGCAAAAGCACGAGCGAGCAACAATCACCAGAGCGCGCTCTGCAGCGTGGCCAGTAGAAAGCCGCGCAAGCCTCCAACAACGAGGCTACACACGTGTACTTATTAATATTGTCAATTAATTCCATGCAAAACTATGTGGAATGCGCTTGTTCCTAAAATCGAAATATGGTCACGTGTAGCCAACGTCACGTGTAGACTAGCTGCCCGTAAATATTCAAATAAACTTTTTTGTCGCTCTGGATAGGAGCGTCTAGCCTACTTGTAATGTAATATGACGTAAAACATAATATGTCCCGTTGAATAGATGCTATTTGTGACATGTAGCCTGAGTTATAGTAAGTAGCAATTGCTGTGTAGGGAATTAACGTATCGTTTTAAAACCCCTTATTTTCGTGGTTTGCTTCCACAAAACGTTAACGTTCCTGGTACAAGGGGCTTTAGTGGGAAAGAACATATCAGATTTAAAATAATTTAATAAAAAACAATAGCCCAGTTTCAGCATATCGAGAGTTACTCGGTAATAGCCTATCCAAAGGCACATTGCCGGTTCTGTCAGTTTCAGGGTCTCTGTGCGTCACACACTCGCAGTGTAGCTCTGTGATCTATTCCTTTCCCCTGAGCGCGGAGGAGATTTTTTTAGGAAAAGCAGAAGATCGGCAGAATAATTGATCTCTGAAGAGGAGATTTTACAGCGGGAGGAAAATGGTGAGAATGAAAGAGATTTGAGTATTAATCACATTCATGTTCGGTTTCATAATTCACTATTTTTCATTTGTAAAGTATATTAGCATGGAATAGGTTTGTTAATAATTTGATATACGTTTTAAACCATATTAAGCGAAATGAGCTACTAAAGATTTTTCTGGCTAGCTAATATGGGGGAAAGGGGCCATGAGTAAGCGTTTAGCTAGCTAGCTAACATTAGTTATTCCATATAGAACTAAACAAGATAAGTATGCAAGTAAGTTTGTTTAAATATATATATATTTGTAAACTTTTTTTGTTACCATGATCTATTAAAGTCTTTTTGTTTTCTTGTAAAAATAATATTTTTAAATGTAATTAGCTAGCAAGCTAATGTTAGCGAGTTGCAGCATATTTGAGCGTTAGATGCCGGACTGTGTACTCGGGCCCTGTGCTGTTATTCATTCCCATCAGTTATCGGCAGCGCCAGCTATTAAACTGCTTCATTAAATACTAGAATTGACTAAACACCAAGACGTATTGCCATGTAAGCTGTCAAATTAGCCTAGACGGGTAATGTAGCCAGCTAACATTGTATTTAGCATGTTGTCTGCGTGTAACGTACTTTCGCTTTCATATCCGGATGGCTAACGCTAAGCAACCTCGCTAGCGAACTTGCAGTAGCTTGATGATGAATATAATGAAGACTCGCTGCTATAGCTACCTGGCTGCTAGGAAAGCCACACGACGAAGACCTAAACTCAATTATATTACGCGTTATTGTAGGCAGCTAGCTCATGTTACCGAACCAATTCAACAAAAATGCGAGACGTCACATGAAACGTGAAGACAACAGATGGCCTGTAAAATTGTCTCAATTATTTATTCATTAGACATTGTAAACCTCATTTTTGGTGTCCAGCTCAGTGAGGTCTAGTTTGCGTTATAAGAAGGCTTCCAGTAGCCTTCTATGATGCAGCAACAGGACAATTGTGTAAGTTTAATCGTTTATACCACAGGTTACGTGCACGTTGGAGAATACGTACAAAGTGTCAATTTATATTTTGTGTGTCTTTTAGTTTCGCAACCAATATGATAACGACGTCACCGTCTGGAGTCCTCAGGTAAATCTTCATTCAAGCAGTTCATGAATATGTTGCTTTTGCTGTATATCTAACATTAGTGCATGTATATCTAACATTAGTGCATGTACTCAATTATTTGAGATGCTTTTGGTAGCATGTTCTTCAAAATACAGATTCTGACAAGAGACAGCACAACCAGTTACCAATGGTTTTGAAGTTGCTTATGCAGTTCCACTTTTCTTTGGCTTTATGGAATCGCGATTGACGTATTGGCTTTTTCAGGGGCGTATTCATCAGATTGAGTATGCAATGGAGGCAGTGAAGCAGGGCTCTGCCACCGTTGGGCTCAAGTCACGCACTCACGCAGTCCTTGTGGCTCTCAAGGTATGGTCCTCCTTAATGTACAGTGAGATTTCATTCATTTCTTTGTGTGAATATAATTTAGTGAACATTGATTAGTTGTGAGATCAGCAGATGTCTTTGCCTCACAACTGCAAGTATGTAATCAAATCAAGTTATTTGTACACTGCCTGGCCAAAAAGAAAAGTCGCAGTTGCACCCGTCATGCATAGTGCCCACTGTACAAGCCTCTGAAGGCAGTGTTATGATCTGGGGTTGCTTCAATTGGTCAGGTCTAGGCTCAGCAACGTTATGCAGCAATAAAATGAAGTCAGAGTACCTAAATGTACTGAATGACCAGGTTATCCCATCAATGGGCATATTCCAGGACGACAATGCCAAGATTCATCTGGCTCAAATAGTGAAAAAGTGGTTCAGGGAGCATGAGGAATCATTTTCACACATGAATTGGCCACCAGAGTCCTGACCTTAACCCCATTGAAAGTCTTTGGGACGTGCTGGAGAAGACTTTACGGAGTGGTTCGACTCTCCTGTCATCAATATAAGATCTCTGCCAAAAATGAATGCAACTCTGGCCGGAAATAAATGTTGTGACGTTGAATAAGGTTGTCGAAACAATGCCATGAAGAATGTGCGCCGTAATCAAAGCTAAAGGCGGTCCAACGAAATATTAGAGTGCGCCTTTTTTTTTGGCCAGGCAGCGTATAGCGCATTTTAGGAACGATTGTCACAATCACAGTAAACGGTAAATCCTGGCCTAAACCCCCACAAGAGCAAGCTTTGTGTGACGGTGGCAAGGAAATACTCCCTTGGTGGGACAGATGGGAATAAACCTTGGGAGGAACCAGACATCCAGTGGTTTACCGTTAAGAACCCAGAATGTATAACTTGGCTGGTGCAAAGTCTCCAGAAAACTGAAGAAAATGGTTTTGCGCTTAATATATTTTCTAAGCAAAGAAATTAGCTTAAATCCTGTACAACTATCTGTTATATTTTCCTGAGCAGTCTTGGTGTTCTGATCTCTGTTCTGGAATAAAACCCCCAGAACTTTGGCCCAGTGTTGTCTGCTTGAGCCCCTCTGCCTCTGGCTTCTCCTCAGAGCAGAATGAATACAATAACTCAACATGATTCCTCCCTCCCTCTAGAGGGCACAGTCAGAGCTGGCCGCTCATCAGAAGAAGATACTCAATGTGGATAACCACATAGGAATCTCCATTGCAGGGCTCACAGCTGATGCCAGGCTTCTGTGGTCAGTATTAATCGATATCGTGCGTCATCAGTGTTTTTATGTGATACAGAGGCTGTATCGGTGTCCAGATAAGCTCTCTCTCTTTCTCTATCTGTTGTTTCCTCTGCAGTAACTTCATGCGTCAGGAGTGTCTGGACTCCAGGTTTGTGTTTGACCGGCCCCTCCCTGTGTCCCGTCTCGTCTCGCTGATCGGAAGCAGTATCCTTTTACTAACGAGAACACCACTGGTTTGGAGACCGATCTAATGTCTCCCTTTGACTGGAGTGTTTTGTGGCAGCACTACTTCAATGAAGCAAGACTAATTCGTTTATGAAACGCAAAGGCATTTTTCTCAAGGTTTTCTGCAAGCGTAAGCTCGGCAGTGCCTGTCTTAATATAGAGTTGCATATTGGGTATTGGGAAGGTATTTGACTATATTGATGCACAGTCTTCCTTCAATCGTGTCCCAGAAACCCAAATTCCTACGCAGCGGTATGGCAGAAGGCCCTATGGAGTTGGACTGCTCATTGCAGGCTTTGACGTACGTTCTGTTTTATTCACATACGTGTTCTACATGCATAGCACGCCATGGCTGCACTCATTAATGCTAGGGAGGGAGAGAGAGAGAGAGGGAGGGAGGGAGGGAGGGAGAGAGAGAGAGAGAGGGAGAGAGGGAGGGAGAGGGAGAGAGGGAGGGAGAGGGAGAGAGAGAGAGGGAGGGAGAGGGAGGGAGAGAGAGAGAGGGAGGGAGAGGGAGGGAGAGGGAGAGAGGGAGGGAGAGGGAGAGAGAGAGAGGGAGAGAGGGAGAGGGAGAGAGGGAGGGAGAGAGAGGGAGAGAGGGGGAGAGAGGGGGAGAGAGGGAGAGAGAGAGAGGGGGAGGGGGAGAGAGAGAGGGAGGGGGAGAGGGAGGGGGAGAGGGGGAGAGGGGGAGAGAGGGAGAGAGAGAGAGGGAGGGAGAGAGAGAGGGAGAGAGAGAGGGAGAGAGAGAGGGAGAGAGAGAGGGAGGGAGAGAGGGAGGGAGGGAGGGAGGGAGGGAGGGAGAGAAGGAGAGGGAGAATGGCTCTGTATTTTTAAGTATGCCACTCTATCTGGTGTCCACCTCTGCTTCTGGAGAGCCACAGGATCTGCTCCTTGTTACTTGTTGAGTCGTTGAGCTCACCTGGTTTCTTGATCCTGCTTTTGAAACTGAAAAGGCGGAAAGCAGCCCTGTCGCTCTCCAGAACCAGAGTTAAGCACCTGCGCTCTGCAGTACATCATCACTGTGTCCTGGTCTCCTCCACTAGAGCGAGCGGCTGTTGGCTGGTTCGGTACAGCTGTGAGAACTGCATGCCTCTCTGCTTTCAGGACATGGGCCCTCACATCTTCCAGACGTGCCCCTCTGCTAACTACTTCGACTGCAAGGCCATGTCCATCGGCGCCCGCTCACAGTCTGCACGCACCTACCTGGAGCGCAAAATGGATGAATTCCTTGATTGTGAGGCCCCTCTACAAGTTTGCTTTGATACATTTGTATTTCGGCTTTTAACAGAAGCTCTTGCACTCTTATCCAGGGTGATTTAGAAGTTTTTTTTGTTTTGTGTGTGTGAGTGTGTGAGTGTGTGAGTGTGTGAGTGTGTGAGTGTGTGTGTGTGTGTGTGTGTGTGTGTGTGTGTGTGTGTGTGTGTGAGTGTGTAAACAATGATCAACTGCATATTTTCACTGAAGCAGTTCAGGTTAAGTGCCCTGCTCTTGGATTGGCTGGCTTATGAAACAGCTAAGAGGGCGCTAGCACCTGTCAGTTGGCGTATCTTGCCGGCCAATGAGGTGTGTGCAGCTCTGATGTGGGTCTGCAGGGTGAAAGTGGCGGTAGAGCAGCGTGTGGTTTGGAGGACGGCCGATGGGCTGCACTCTTGCCTATAAATTCAGTTTTACTTAGTTACCCCGTAGCACGTCTATGATTAAAGTTTAAAATGAGGGTTTTCTGAAAGTAATGCCTTGTAATCATGTGAAAGTGCACACAGTCAGTGATTCTGTATGAATGGTGAGAAATGATTGGGTGAAATGATTGGTTCCTTCACCCCCCCCCGGAGTGCAGTTTAACCATGGCTTGAATGTCACTCCTTTTTTTTCTGTTGCCCCCCCCTAAAGCCAGTCTGAATGACCTAGTCCAGCACGGCCTCCGTGGTTTGCGAGAGACCCTCCCGGCAGAGCAAGACCTCACTACCAAGGTAAGGTGTTTTTGCGCCGCTCGCCGTGGCTCAGCCGCGCCCCACCGCTGGACGTCATCCGAGCTGTAACCGCACCGTCTCTTTCCAGAATGTGTCCATCGGGATCGTAGGCAAGGACATGGAGTTCATCATCTACGACGACGATGATGTCGCCCCGTTCCTGGAAGGCCTGGAGGAGAGAGCCCAGAGAAAGGTGAAGAAACTTCGTTCCCTCTTAAAGGGATAAAACGTTGTTTTGTTTTTTTCATTTAGTTTTCCTTTCTCATCTCCACATGCTGTTAATTTGCCTTGTAATGCTTTTATTTACTTATTTATTTATTATCCTTTATTTTTACAGGTAGTCTCATTGAGATCAAGATCTCTTTTACCTCTTCATAGTATCTTGTGTGGTTTATATATAATTAAATTTTTATTTTTCATACAAATCCACCAAGGCCATGCAGCTAATGTGTAGAATTGGATCTGAACAGAACTGAATTACAAGTTCTTTATGCCTGCCTTCCACAGTCCCCGTCTTTGCTGACATGTTGACAGGGCCTCACAGTGAATTATTTTGGTTAAATGCTGGCTGCCAGTACAGCTGTCTTAATAGGGCTGGGCGATATATTGCAACGATAATTATCGATTACAATAATGGCCGTTACCGCCATGTGGGGTATTGCTTTTCTTTACGTCTTTTTTTCTTTAATTATACCTGATGCAGTAGTAATCTAAACTTCAAAGCCCGTGTGAAATTCTTCTGGGGGAAAAAAAACATCATCACAGTCTACTGGATATTGATAAGATGGACAATCAGCAGAAAGGCGTTGCACCTTTCATGCGATTGACAAAAACACATCACGTGATCACGTGGAAGCTGTATGACCTTGCTGCCCATTGGCTGTCTGATCAACACTCAATAGTTATTAGCGGTGGTGTTTTTTTCCGGAAGCATTTCACGCGGCCTAACTGTCACCTTAAGGTTGGATGTTTACTGCCGTATATCGGGTATACTATACGAAAAGAATGGCGCCCCACGCGGTGGCGACGGCTGTTATTGCATTCGATAATTATTGATGCTGTATATCGACCAGCCCGACTGTCTAACCCAGGGGTGGGCAGCTCCAGGCCTCGCGGGCCGGTGTGTATGCAGGTTTTTACTACCACCAGTTAACCTGGCTCAATCAGCTAATTAGTTGTATACACCATCACCGATTCACTCGTAAATTAAATAACGATAAAACGCTACAATACACGCAAACCGGCACAATAACATTCATTAGCTGCTGTTCATATCGTAGAATGTAGATTAAAATATCAGATCATGTAAACGATTGGGCTAATTAAATAATTGTTTACTTGTGGCAGCAAAAACCTGCATACACACCGGCCCGCGAGGCCTGGAGCTGCCCACCCCTGGTCTAACCCCTCGTCTGCCTCTCAGATATTAAGCATCTAATGTTGCCAAGTAGTGATTGATTATTATGGATGGAAAAATACATTTTGTTTAGCACTCCCCCAACATGGCACAGCATTCACTTTCCAACAGGAAAACCATTGCTCTAAAATTGAGTTTGAAAAAAATGTATCCGTATTTTAAAAACAATGACTCTTCATGGTGTATTCCAATGCAGTTTTGTCTTTGTCTTTAATCCATTGTGTGTGTGTGCGTGCGTGCACGTGAGTGTGTGTGCTTGCGTGTACGTGAGTGTGTGTGCGTGCGGGCTGATGGATGTAATGTCAGTAACTGAGATGTTCTCCAGAGCAGATGGCTGTTATTTTGGCAGCTCTGTAACCCTGCGTTTCCCCTCCTGCCCTGTAGGTGGTGCAGCCTGCAGACGAGCCAGCTGCAGAGAAACCAGACGAGCCAATGGAGCACTGAGCCCAGCCCTGTCTGCCCCGGACACGCCCCCTGTCTGCCCCGGACACGCCCCAAGTCCGGCTTTGACACGCCCCCTGGCCATGAGCAGCCAGAACCGGTCAAAAACGGACTCTGCTGTCTTGGTTCAGTAAATAAACACAGAAGAATAGCTGAGTCAAGCCTCTTACTTCATTGTTTTTCTACAAAGGATAGCTATCGTCTGCTTTTCTATCTGTAAAAACCAAAATGACAATAAACTTTCTTTTCTTCCTGAAACCATAAACATAATGCGTCATTTGTGCGTGTGTGCGTGAACGTGCGTGCGTTACTCGCTGAACTGCGTCTTGGACCTTGTCTGTGTTTTAATTGTGTAAGAGAAAGGGCTGTTTTCTACAGGTCACAGTCGCAATTTCTCCCACAGTGATGGATTATTAAGAGTGAGTGGATATTCTGAGGGTTTATTCCAATGCGCTTTAATCCATAATGGTGAAATGCAGAGTGCCTCCAGTACATGGCTGGTCTGCATTCATACACCTGATTAATTAAAATGAATAGAGTTCTGTAGTTATAGGTTTGATGAAGCAAAAACCAAGACTGTCTGGCGCTCCAGGACCAGGGTTGCTTACCCCTAGCCTATCACCTGCGCAAGGCGCTGCGCTGTGGGTATAACATCTACTGAGCTGGTACAGGTGCCCTAGGCCTGGAACTACCTCCCCGTATGGGTATAATACTTGTACATAAGTCACCAGTCATCCATATCATTTCATAAACCATGTTTCACTGAAAGCTATTACAGAGAGATATACGTTTCACAACAAATTATGCACTAATTTGACAGATCATTTAGAAGAGTGGTTTTCAAAGTTGGTTGTGGGGTACCACTGTTGCTGGTTTATGAACCTGGGACTTTGATTCTTCATGGCATGCATAGCTATTGATGACATAACGTGGCTTCGTAAGGTTTTTTTTTTTAAACATTTAAAACACCAAATTAAGAAAAATTGTGGGATTGAAATTGTGGTTGGAAAACAGTTGGTAACAGTTTGAGAACCACTCATTTACGCACGAATCGGCCTGCGGAAACACAAACCTGCTGAAATGTGGGTCTATGTCCCTCCCGGCTTGCTGTAGTATTGCTGTGGTCCAGAGAGGAATGCTACGTCACGGGTAGCAAAGCTGCTGAGGCAAGCGACACCACAGATGCGCATAACGTTAGATCCGCACATCGCAAAAGGGGACATCCAGACCCCATTTTACAGGTAATTAACAAACGCGTGAATATGTTTAAGAACACCGAATATGTTTAAGAACACCTGAAATCTAACCTTAAGACATTCAGTTCTCTCTGTTTTCTGAATGGTGCGAACTAACTAACTAGCTTGCTAATAGTGCAGCATCGAGGATTAATATGCATTATGTTATCTGAAGATAAAGTTAGAAAAATAGTGTCGGGCCACAACGTTGTCATGGAGAGAAACTCACAGTGTCAGCGTGCAACGACTTATGATGTTAAGAAAAAAGAAACTGGATTTAAATCCGGTTAGAGAATGTAGATATTAATTATTCGACCTATTGTCGTATAATCCTGCAAGATATAGTGAAAATGTCGAATCGATGTTAGCTTACTTGTGAATGAATGTGTCCTGTTTGGATCTAGATCAATAGATGCGGCGTCACATCGGATCAGCGGGCATCGGTGTATCTGTCATGGACTGCAGCAGCGCGATGGCTGTTTATCAGTGCAAATATACTGTATACCTTAGAGCTAGCGTATGCAGCTGGCTAATGCTTCTCTAACATTGGATCGGATCATAACTAAGTTACGGAGTAAAATACTTCCATTAGCTGATCTCCTGTTAACTGTGCAGGTTGTGTACGTGGCTGCCGACTCGCCTGTCAGTGTCTGTGCGTGGATGCGCAGGGTTAGGTAGCGATAATGTTTGCTAATAACATATGAACCTGATTAAATAGTTGGAAGTCTCGTTTTTTGTTTACGTATGTTTGGAAATGTTCTCTGTTATGAATGCTATAGATGCAGAATTATCTTTTTCAAATCGATAACGTTATAGCCCTTGCCCGTTGGAAAGAATCTTAGTTTAAGGATTCAAACGTACTACGACGCCAGAACGGAGTGAATTAATGTAGATCAACCGTTACCTCAAAACCTAATGCAATTTCTCCCAATTAGTGATTTACAAGTTACATGTAGGCTACTAATTCAACGCTTCATGAAATGGGAAGGTAGCCTAATGGCTGGCAATTATGCAAGCCGGTTTTATATCAGGGACAGTTGTACCAGGACTGTGTCTAAGCTGCGGAGCAGTGATAAGCATATTTAATTAAATAAAATGGAGAATGCAATAGACTAAAACATACATTTATTCAGCTTTGTAATGGGTAATGAATAAAAGAGAAGAGAGCAGGGTTTCCTTGGACATTTTCTTATTTTGAGGACTGGGACATTCTGAAATTCTGCCTTGAGTTGAGCCCCTAAAATGTCAGTATTTTCTCAAGGTGGCCACCAAATGGTCCACACAGAGTTCCTATTTGTGCTTGCTTGGGGGGGGGGGGGGGGGGGATGAGATGCAAGGATATTTGAATGAATTAGCGCAATATAAATGAATCATTTAAAATTTCTGTGTTTCATTGCATAGCCATCCATCCATTTTACTTACTGAGGAAACAATGATTTTTCCTAAACTGTATTTTGGAAATTCATAGGGAATCCCAGGAAGTCCCCAGGGTTGGATCCTGATCGGAGGCCCTGCAGCACAATGACGGCCGCTGAAAATGTGTGTTACACCCTCATCAACGTTCCCATGGACTCAGAACCTCCGTCAGAAATCTGTCTGAAAGCAGATTTGGGTAAGTGTGTATAACGCTGGCTAAAACTTGGTGGAACCAATCAGATTGCAGGAAACTCATCTCAAATCTGTAGCTTAACCTTTTGAGAGTGAGAGAGAGAGAGGTGGCAGCAAGACGAATGGTCACATGGAATATTATTGAAAAAATCAAATTGGTTCTATTGTCACGACCTGGCTCAACAGGCAGGGCAAAAAGGGACACGCACATCGACGCATTTAAAAAAACAAGTTTAAATTTATTTTAAATAACCTGAGTTTACAAAAAGACAAGACAAATGTGGGGTGTGAAAGTCAGTACCATCAGCAGTGTAGGTGAGTGGATGTGTGCAGAGTGTGGGGAAGCAGTGTAAGTGAGTGGATGTGTGCAGAGTGTGGGGAAGCAGTGTAGGTGAGTGGATGTGTGCAGAGTGTGGGGAAGCAGTGTAAGTGAGTGGATGTGTGCAGAGTGTGGGGAAGCAGTGTAGGTGAGTGGATGTGTGCAGAGTGTGGGGAAGCAGTGTAAGTGAGTGGATGTGTGCAGAGTGTGGGGAAGCCGTGTAGGTGAGGGGATGTGCGCAGAGTATGGGGAAGCAGTGTAAGTGAGTGGATGTGTGCAGAGTGTGGGGAAGCAGTGTGAGTGGATGTGTGCAGAGTGTGGGAAAGCAGTGTAGGTGAGTGGATGTGTGCAGAGTGTGGGGAAGCAGTGTAAGTGAGTGGATGTGTGCAGAGTGTGGGGAAGCCGTGTTGTACGGTGTAAACCCAAAAAAGCACAAACAAGACCGGCCAATGCCTAAACAGAAACAGAAAGGTATGTGGGGAGAGAGCTCCCTCAGACTGGAGACAGGCACATCTTAACATCTCAGGGAGCACTGGCCACAGGTGCTCCCAATTGTCCTAATGAACCGCTGGCTCCGCCCATCAAGCACCTATGAAGAAACGCACCTGAACATTCAGCACTGGCAGGCAGAGCAGGGGGCCGTTACACTATGCACGCAACGCACGCAACGCACGCAACGCACGCAACGCACGCAACGCACGCAACGCACGCAACGCTCGCCGCCGTGGATAGAGCCAATTGCTTGGAGTCTGGAGGTGAGAGTAACATTCAAATAACACAGCACCCCTCTCCCCCCGGTTCGTTTAATGTAGAAAAGGGGGAGATCAAGGCGAAGACGGAGGCGCTGAAGAAGGTGATCATTATGATCCTGAACGGAGAGAAGCTTCCGGGCCTCCTGATGACCATCATCCGCTTCGTCCTGCCCCTTCAGGACCACACCATCAAGAAGCTGCTGCTGGTCTTTTGGGAGATCGTGCCCAAGACCACGCCCGACGGAAAGCTTCTGCAGGAGATGATTCTGGTGTGCGACGCCTACAGAAAGGTCTCATTATCGCTATTGTTATATGGTATTTTACAGCACCCTTTCAGAAGCTCGTTCACCATGTGCTGATTGAGCTCCGTCCACGTGCTGATTGAGCTCCGTGCACGTGCTGATTGAGCTCCGTGCACGTGCTGATTGAGCTCCGTGCACGTGCTGATTGAGCTCCGTGCACGTGCTGATTGAGCTCCGTGCACGTGCTGATTGCTCTCTGTAGTAGAGTGCGTATATGTTGAGTGTGTTTGTGTAAATGACTGTAAAAGAGTGTGTATACAGTATGTTGTGTGTGTTTGTGTAAATGACTGTAAAAGAGTGTGTATACAGTATATTGTGTGTGTCTGTGTAAATTACTGTAAAAGAGTGTGGATACAGTATGTTGTGTGTGTTTGTGTAAATGACTGTAAAAGAGTGTGGATACAGTATGTTGTGTGTGTTTGTGTAAATGACTGTAAAAGAGTGTGTATACAGTATATTGTGTGTGTCTGTGTAAATTACTGTAAAAGAGTGTGGATACAGTATGTTGTGTGTGTCTGTGTAAATTACTGTAAAAGAGTGTGGATACAGTATATTGTGTGTGTCTGTGTAAATGACTGTAAAAGAGTGTGGATACAGTATGTTGTGTGTGTCTGTGTAAATTACTGTAAAAGAGTGTGGATACAGTATATTGTGTGTGTGTGTAAATGACTGTAAAAGAGTGTGGATACAGTATATTGTGTGTGTCTGTGTAAATGACTGTAAAAGAGTGTGGATACAGTATATTGTGTGTGTGTGTAAATGACTGTAAAAGAGTGTGTATACAGTATGTTGTGTGTGTTTGTGTGAATGACTGTAAAAGAGTGTGTATACAGTATATTGTGTGTGTCTGTGTAAATGACTGTAAAAGAGTGTGTATACAGTATATTGTGTGTGTCTGTGTAAATTACTGTAAAAGAGTGTGGATACAGTATGTTGTGTGTGTTTGTGTGAATGACTGTAAAAGAGTGTGTATACAGTATATTGTGTGTGTCTGTGTAAATGACTGTAAAAGAGTGTGGATACAGTATATTGTCTGTGTAAATGACTGTAAAAGAGTGTGGATACAGTATGTTGTGTGTGTGTTTGTGTAAATGACTGTAAAAGAGTGTGTATACAGTATGTTGTGTGTGTGTAAATGACTGTAAAAGAGTGTGTATACAGTATATTGTCTGTGTGAATGACTGTAAAAGAGTGTGTATACAGTATATTGTGTGTGTCTGTGTAAATGACTGTAAAAGAGTGTGGATACAGTATGTTGTGTGTGTCTGTGTAAATGACTGTAAAAGAGTGTGTATACAGTATATTGAGTGTGTTTGTGTGTGTAAATGACTGTAAAAGAGTGTGGATACAGTATGTTGTGTGTTTGTGTAAATGACTGTAAAAGAGTGTGGATACAGTATGTTGTGTGTGTCTGTGTAAATGACTGTAAAAGAGTGTGGATACAGTATATTGTGTGTGTCTGTGTAAATGACTGTAAAAGAGTGTGTATACAGTATATTGTGTGTGTCTGTGTAAATGACTGTAAAAGAGTGTGTATACAGTATGTTGTGTGTGTCTGTGTAAATGACTGTAAAAGAGTGTGTATACAGTATATTGTGTGTGTCTGTGTAAATGACTGTAAAAGAGTGTGGATACAGTATGTTGTGTGTGTGTAAATGACTGTAAAAGAGTGTGGATACAGTATGTTGTGTGTGTCTGTGTAAATTACTGTAAAAGAGTGTGGATACAGTATGTTGTGTGTGTCTGTGTAAATGACTGTAAAAGAGTGTGTATACAGTATGTTGTGTGTGTGTAAATTACTGTAAAAGAGTGTGGATACAGTATGTTGTGTGTGTGTAAATGACTGTAAAAGAGTGTGGATACAGTATGTTGTGTGTTTGTGTAAATGACTGTAAAAGAGTGTGGATACAGTATGTTGTGTGTGTGTAAATGACTGTAAAAGAGTGTGGATACAGTATGTTGTGTGTTTGTGTAAATGACTGTAAAAGAGTGTGGATACAGCATGTTGTGTGTGTGTAAATGACTGTAAAAGAGTGTGGATACAGTATGTTGTGTGTGTGTAAATGACTGTAAAAGAGTGTGGATACAGTATGTTGTGTGTTTGTGTAAATGACTGTAAAAGAGTGTGGATACAGTATGTTGTGTGTTTGTGTAAATGACTGTAAAAGAGTGTGGATACAGTATGTTGTGTGTGTGTAAATGACTGTAAAAGAGTGTGGATACAGTATGTTGTGTGTGTGTAAATGACTGTAAAAGAGTGTGGATACAGTATGTTGTGTGTTTGTGTAAATGACTGTAAAAGAGTGTGGATACAGTATGTTGTGTGTGTCTGTGTAAATGACTGTAAAAGAGTGTGGATACAGTATGTTGTGTGTGTCTGTGTAAATGACTGTAAAAGAGTGTGGATACAGTATGTTGTGTGTGTGTAAATGACTGTAAAAGAGTGTGGATACAGTATGTTGTGTGTGTGTAAATGACTGTAAAAGAGTGTGGATACAGTATGTTGTCTGTGTAAATGACTGTAAAAGAGTGTGGATACAGTATGTTGTGTGTGTCTGTGTAAATGACTGTAAAAGAGTGTGGATACAGTATGTTGTGTGTGTCTGTGTAAATGACTGTAAAAGAGTGTGGATACAGTATGTTGTGTGTTTGTGTAAATGACTGTAAAAGAGTGTGGATACAGTATGTTGTGTGTGTGTAAATGACTGTAAAAGAGTGTGGATACAGTATGTTGTGTGTTTGTGTAAATGACTGTAAAAGAGTGTGGATACAGCATGTTGTGTGTGTGTAAATGACTGTAAAAGAGTGTGGATACAGTATGTTGTGTGTGTGTAAATGACTGTAAAAGAGTGTGGATACAGTATGTTGTGTGTTTGTGTAAATGACTGTAAAAGAGTGTGGATACAGTATGTTGTGTGTTTGTGTAAATGACTGTAAAAGAGTGTGGATACAGTATGTTGTGTGTGTGTAAATGACTGTAAAAGAGTGTGGATACAGTATGTTGTGTGTGTGTAAATGACTGTAAAAGAGTGTGGATACAGTATGTTGTGTGTGTCTGTGTAAATGACTGTAAAAGAGTGTGGATACAGTATGTTGTGTGTGTGTAAATGACTGTAAAAGAGTGTGGATACAGTATGTTGTGTGTGTGTAAATGACTGTAAAAGAGTGTGGATACAGTATGTTGTGTGTTTGTGTAAATGACTGTAAAAGAGTGTGGATACAGTATGTTGTGTGTGTCTGTGTAAATGACTGTAAAAGAGTGTGGATACAGTATGTTGTGTGTGTCTGTGTAAATGACTGTAAAAGAGTGTGGATACAGTATGTTGTGTGTGTGTAAATGACTGTAAAAGAGTGTGGATACAGTATGTTGTGTGTGTGTAAATGACTGTAAAAGAGTGTGGATACAGTATGTTGTGTGTGTGTAAATGACTGTAAAAGAGTGTGGATACAGTATGTTGTGTGTGTCTGTGTAAATGACTGTAAAAGAGTGTGGATACAGTATGTTGTGTGTGTGTAAATGACTGTAAAAGAGTGTGGATACAGTATGTTGTGTGTGTGTAAATGACTGTAAAAGAGTGTGGATACAGTATGTTGTGTGTGTGTAAATGACTGTAAAAGAGTGTGGATACAGTATGTTGTGTGTGTCTGTGTAAATGACTGTAAAAGAGTGTGGATACAGTATGTTGTGTGTGTCTGTGTAAATGACTGTAAAAGAGTGTGGATACAGTATGTTGTGTGTGTGTAAATGACTGTAAAAGAGTGTGGATACAGTATGTTGTGTGTGTGTAAATGACTGTAAAAGAGTGTGGATACAGTATGTTGTGTCTGTGTAAATGACTGTAAAAGAGTGTGGATACAGTATGTTGTGTGTGTGTAAATGACTGTAAAAGAGTGTGGATACAGTATGTTGTGTGTGTGTAAATGACTGTAAAAGAGTGTGGATACAGTATGTTGTGTGTGTGTAAATGACTGTAAAAGAGTGTGGATACAGTATGTTGTGTGTGTGTAAATGACTGTAAAAGAGTGTGGATACAGTATGTTGTGTGTGTAAATGACTGTAAAAGAGTGTGGATACAGTATGTTGTGTGTGTGTGTAAATGACTGTAAAAGAGTGTGGATACAGTATGTTGTGTGTGTAAATGACTGTAAAAGAGTGTGGATACAGTATGTTGTGTGTTTGTGTAAATGACTGTAAAAGAGTGTGGATACAGTATGTTGTGTGTGTGTAAATGACTGTAAAAGAGTGTGGATACAGTATGTTGTGTGTGTGTAAATGACTGTAAAAGAGTGTGGATACAGTATGTTGTGTGTTTGTGTAAATGACTGTAAAAGAGTGTGGATACAGTATGTTGTGTGTGTCTGTGTAAATGACTGTAAAAGAGTGTGGATACAGTATGTTGTGTGTGTCTGTGTAAATGACTGTAAAAGAGTGTGGATACAGTATGTTGTGTGTGTGTAAATGACTGTAAAAGAGTGTGGATACAGTATGTTGTGTGTGTGTAAATGACTGTAAAAGAGTGTGGATACAGTATGTTGTGTCTGTGTAAATGACTGTAAAAGAGTGTGGATACAGTATGTTGTGTGTGTGTAAATGACTGTAAAAGAGTGTGGATACAGTATGTTGTGTGTGTGTAAATGACTGTAAAAGAGTGTGGATACAGTATGTTGTGTGTGTGTAAATGACTGTAAAAGAGTGTGGATACAGTATGTTGTGTGTGTGTAAATGACTGTAAAAGAGTGTGGATACAGTATGTTGTGTGTGTGTGTGTAAATGACTGTAAAAGAGTGTGGATACAGTATGTTGTGTGTGTAAATGACTGTAAAAGAGTGTGGATACAGTATGTTGTGTGTGTGTAAATGACTGTAAAAGAGTGTGTATACAGTATGTTGTCTGTGTAAATGACTGTAAAAGAGTGTGGATACAGTATATTGTGTGTGTGTGTAAATGACTGTAAAAGAGTGTGGATACAGTATGTTGTGTGTGTGTAAATGACTGTAAAAGAGTGTGGATACAGTATGTTGTGTGTGTGTGTAAATGACTGTAAAAGAGTGTGGATACAGTATGTTGTGTGTGTAAATGACTGTAAAAGAGTGTGGATACAGTATGTTGTGTGTGTGTAAATGACTGTAAAAGAGTGTGGATACAGTATGTTGTGTGTGTGTAAATGACTGTAAAAGAGTGTGGATACAGTATGTTGTGTGTGTAAATGACTGTAAAAGAGTGTGGATACAGTATGTTGTGTGTGTGTAAATGACTGTAAAAGAGTGTGGATACAGTATGTTGTGTGTGTGTAAATGACTGTAAAAGAGTGTGGATACAGTATGTTGTGTGTGTGTGTAAATGACTGTAAAAGAGTGTGGATACAGTATGTTGTGTGTGTAAATGACTGTAAAAGAGTGTGGATACAGTATGTTGTGTGTGTGTGTAAATGACTGTAAAAGAGTGTGGATACAGTATGTTGTGTGTGTGTAAATGACTGTAAAAGAGTGTGGATACAGTATGTTGTGTGTGTAAATGACTGTAAAAGAGTGTGGATACAGTATGTTGTGTGTGTGTAAATGACTGTAAAAGAGTGTGGATACAGTATGTTGTGTGTGTGTAAATGACTGTAAAAGAGTGTGGATACAGTATATTGTGTGTGTGTGTAAATGACTGTAAAAGAGTGTGGATACAGTATGTTGTGTGTGTAAATGACTGTAAAAGAGTGTGTATACAGTATGTTGTGTGTGTGTAAATGACTGTAAAAGAGTGTGGATACAGTATGTTGTGTGTGTGTAAATGACTGTAAAAGAGTGTGGATACAGTATGTTGTGTGTGTGTAAATGACTGTAAAAGAGTGTGTATACAGTATGTTGTGTGTGTAAATGACTGTAAAAGAGTGTGTATACAGTATGTTGTGTGTGTAAATGACTGTAAAAGAGTGTGGATACAGTATGTTGTGTGTGTGTAAATGACTGTAAAAGAGTGTGTATACAGTATGTTGTGTGTGTAAATGACTGTAAAAGAGTGTGGATACAGTATGTTGTGTGTGTAAATGACTGTAAAAGAGTGTGGATACAGTATGTTGTCTGTGTAAATGACTGTAAAAGAGTGTGGATACAGTATGTTGTCTGTGTAAATGACTGTAAAAGAGTGTGTATACAGTATGTTGTCTGTGTAAATGACTGTAAAAGAGTGTGTGTACAGTATGTTGTGTGTGTAAATGAACGGCCTGACTCTCACTGACTCTCAGTCTCTTGCCTCCTGCAGGACCTACAGCATCCCAACGAGTTCATCCGCGGCTCCACCCTGCGCTTCCTGTGCAAGCTGAAGGAGGCGGAGCTACTGGAGCCGCTGATGCCCGCCATCCGGGCCTGTCTGGAACACAGGCACAGCTACGTACGCAGAAACGCTGTCCTGGCCATCTACACTATCTACAGGTGTGTTTGTGTGTGTGTGTGTGTGTGTGTGTGTGTGTGTGTGTGTGTGGGTGTGTCTCTCATCCTGGCCATCTATGTCTGTGTGTGTGTGTGTGTGTGTGTGTGTGTGTGTGTGTGCACAATAACTGTTTTCATAAAGTAGCAGTCTAATAAATTTGTCTCTGCAGGAATTTTGAAAGTTTGATCCCAGACGCCCCAGAACTGATCCATGATTTCTTGGTTAATGAGAAAGATGCCAGCTGCAAAAGAAACGCGTTCATGATGCTCATCCATGCCGACCAGGTAAATAGTCGCTGCTTTTCCGTTGTGGCAGCTTTCCATTGTCCATTTCCTGCTTGTGGTCTCCCTGAGAGCTCGGCCCTGTTTCACAAAGCGTGATTACCGAGTTAGCTGGGTAACTGAGAAAAGTCCGGAACGGCTCTTTTTACTTCAGTCCATGCTCCTGATTTGGGAGGGTTCCGGGTTCCGGGTTCCGGGCAGTTATCCAGCTAACTCCATAATCCTACTTTGTGAAACAGGCCCCTGATCTGTGTGTGTGTGTGTGTATGTGTGTGTGTGTGTGTGTGTGTGTGTGTTTACAGGACAGGGCACTGGATTACCTCAGCACCTGTATTGATCAGGTTCACACATTCGGAGATATCCTTCAGCTGGTCATTGTGGAGCTCATCTACAAGGTGAGAGAAGACCTTCTCAACTTCTGAGCCAATAAAATACGTTCCCTTTTCCCCACCTTGCTTTGTGATGTTGGGGGGGGTTTATGTGGTACATTTAATGTATGAATAAAGCTGATATTGTTACTAGTCTGCAGTATTAATAAAGCTGATGTTGTTATTACTCTGCAGTATTAATAAAGCTGATGTTGTTATTACTCTGCAGTATTAATAAAGCTGATGTTGTTATTACTCTGCAGTATTAATTAAGCTGATATTGTCACTGGTGATGTGCTGTGTGTACTGATGTCACCGGTGATGCACTGTGTATGAGGTCACCAGTGATGCACTGTGTATGAAGTCACCGGTGATGCACTGTTTGTGCGGATGTCACTGGTGATTGTTATGTGTTGTGTGTGTGATGCAGGCATGGGCCGGTATGAGACGGTATGATAATCTCAGCCAAAAATACCACAGTGTCACGGTATTTCGCACCTCTTACACATTTTGTTTTGAACAAAATGTATTTTATTTTTAAATAACATGTAGAAAATTAGGAACATTAGTGAACATTGTAAGTTAACATATATAACATTATTTTTTTTTATTTTATTTTGTTTCTGATTTTTCCCCATTTTCTCCCAATTTAGTAGCCAATTGAACCCCTATTCTAATTCAATTCCCCCCGTGTAGCAACTGCTAGAGAACCACCACTATACAACCCCGTCAGCCGGTAGTAGGAAAGAGGCCGCCACGTCCTCTACAGGGCGCGACTCCCCAAGCTCCTGACCGTGATTCCAACTCGCCCGGGGCCTTATTTTGCGTAGCGATTCTCTTCCGAGCCCTCCCCCCACCCGGAAGCAGCCGCCAATTGCTGCTCCCACAGGGCGCCGGCCATGCTCGGAAAATGGCAGGTCCGGGGCGCGAACCCCGATCCTCGGAGTTACCGTTGTACTACCGCGGCGGCCCATATATAACATTATTAAATTATTTTCTGGGGAACAACACTTAAATAAAATTAAAATAAATTCTAGATATCTCTTTGTGAATAGTCATTTTAACTTGGGGAAAAAAAACCGTGGAACCAGTTTTGGAACCGTGGCTTTTTCAAACCGAGGTATAGCGCAAAACTGGAAACCGGCCCCAAGCCTCGTGTGATGTCACCAGTGATGCTATGTTTGTGGGATGTCACCTGGATGTTCTGAATGCGCAGGTGTGCCACGCTAACCCGTCAGAGCGAGCGCGCTTCATACGCTGCATCTACAACCTGCTGCAGTCGTCCAGCCCTGCGGTGAAGTACGAGGCTGCAGGGACGCTCGTCACCCTGTCCAGCGCTCCCACGGCCGTCAAGGTATATGCACACACGCACGCATGCACACACGCACGCATGCACACACACATATACACACACACACTCCCGTATACACAGACACACACAAATACACACACACATTGATATTGTAACATATTTTTTAAAACATGACATTGTATTAGTATGTACAGATTGGGTATATGCAGATTAGTATGTACAGATTGGGTATATGCAGATTAGTATGTACAGATTGGGTATATGCAGATTAGTATGTACAGATTAGGTATGTACAGATTAGTATGTACAGATTGAGTATATGCAGATTAGTATGTACAGATTGGGTATATGCAGATTAGTATGTACAAATTGGGTATATGCAGATTAGTATGTACAGATTGGGTATGTACAGATTAGTATGTACTGATTGGGTATGTACAGATTAGTATGTACAGATTGGGTATGTGCAGATCAGGTATGTGCAGATTAGTAGTATATACGTAGACCAGAAGTTCCTCGTAGAAGCATTTTGGCTTGCTTTAGAGACGGCAGATTGATTTTGCCGTTTATCTATCCGCCTAACGGTATGATCATTGGACGTGTTCCAGGCTGCGGCTCAGTGCTACATTGATCTGATCATCAAAGAGAGCGACAACAACGTCAAACTCATCGTCCTTGATCGTCTGATTGAGCTCAAAGAACACCCTACACATGAGCGAGTGCTTCAGGTATGTGTGTGTGCATGTGTATATCCGATTGTGATCGCACTTGTGTGCGTGAATGCACCAAAGTCTGATATGAGTGCAGGAATACATTCAGTACTGATTAAACGATGTGATGAAAATAATATACCATGATCCTTTGCGCACTCCAGGACCTGGTGATGGACGTCCTGCGGGTTCTGAGCACGCCGGACCTGGAGGTCCGCAGGAAGACCCTGCAGTTGGCGCTGGACCTGGTCTCATCCCGAAACGTAGAGGAGGTGCGTGTGCTTCCCAGAATCCTCTGCTCCTGGCCCGTTTCTGTGGCTCTTTCTCTGTCAGGGCCCTGCTGTAAACTGTGGGCAGCGATTTAGAATGAGCTATCCATTTGTATTGACTTTTCTGTGTGTTTATGTGTTTGTACCTATGTAGCTTTGTTTATAAAAAATATTGCATCTTTGTTTCTTTCTGCCCTGCTATGTTTTCTCTCTCCATCTCACCTGCCCTCTGTTTTCTCTCTCTCTCTCCATCTCTTCTCTCACCCCCCCCCCCCCCAGCTGGTTATAGTTCTGAAGAAGGAGGTGATAAAGACCAATAACGTGACAGAACACGAGGACACTGATAAATACAGGCAGCTGCTGGTCCGCACGCTCCACTCCTGCAGCGTGCGCTTCCCTGACATGGCCGCCAACGTCATCCCCGTGGTAACCGCTCCTCCTCACTCCTCCTTTACCTCAAAACCTTTCCCATTATTAAGCCACAGGGAGCGTAAGAGGCTCCTGCTGTAAGCCTATGTGTAGCCAGTGCTTAATGCTATAACCCCATGTCTGTGTGTGTGTGTGTGCGCGCGTGTGC
>CM040399.1:4101386-4213886 GCA_022702515.1 Ilyophis sp. 1 JC-2022
TTGCTGTTGGTCTGTCAGATTGGTTGAGTGTTCATGTTTTTGGTAACGCTCCCTGCAGAAGGAGTCCGAGAAGCGGAACGTGATCGTGCAAGTGGACGACCCCATCTCCTTCATGCAGCTTACCGCCAAAAATGAGACCACCTCCAAGGAGGACCAATTCCAGCTCAGCCTGCTGGTCGCCATGGGCAACACCCAGAGGAAGGAGGCGGCCGACCCTCTGGCCACCAAACTAAACAAGGTCCGTATGGAGTTCACCTGTACTGATCCTGAACCCTTTTCCTTGAACTGAGATCAGCTGGCATTGTGGGGCTGTTCAGAAGGCCGTCTCTATAGTCTCCTGACTTACCATTTTTAAAAAAATCTATATGTTTAAACATGTGTATTGATGTTTATGAGTCTATAGCAATGTGTCACGTTACATTTAAGCAAAAATGATAAGTTGATATGTTAAGAAAAGTGGTTTGAGAGAGGGGAGGGGCTTGTTCTGGCTGTGTCTTTGGTGGAGGGATTTAATGGGTGACTTTTTCTCTCAAATGGGGGCACTTAAAATCCCCGGATGAAACCCTTATTTCCGGGGTTTTGTTGAGGGGATTCAGGAGCACACTCAGGAAGTAAACCGGAAGTAAAAACTACAACTTGTACAGAACACAGAGCGTGTATGCATGTCTATGGTACAAGAGCGGGTGATATTACAAACTATTCTCTGTTTATTTTATCTTCATTCATAATCTACACTTTGTAACCATTGTCATATGTAAACTGATTGGAATATGTTTTTTTATTGAGAATATCAAACTACTTCCTCACTAGTTTGGAAAGAGTTTTGCAGGATTGCGTTTGCTTGCAAAGTGAGGGGACAGGGCACATAGTAGACAGGGGTCTGGGTGGACAGGGGTCAGCGAACAGGGATCACATTCGGTTGTGACCCATCCCTTTTACACTGGGGGAAATGGTGAGAGTGCCATACTTAGAACCACCAGCAGGTGGCAGTTGTGATCCAAATCAGTCACAGTCTGGAGTTCTAACGCTTTTGCACATCTGCTGAAAAGGTCCCCCGCCCCGCCCCGCCCCGTCTGCTTGGAAAAGGAGACATGGAGTCTCATTAATATTTCAGCTGAGGATGTAATCCTGAGTCCACAACAGTGCCCACAGCAGACTTGTGTGTAACTAAGACCTTAGAAAGGGAACAGACAGCACAAGGTTTTCTGAGAGCTATAAATCACTGCATGACCAGGACCAAGAGGTGGAAAGTGGAAAAATGTTTGCAACAGTGGAAAAATGCAGCGGGGTGGTGTGTGTGTGTGTGGCGGGTGGTGTGTGCACTGTGTTACAGGTGACCCAGGTGTGCTGTGTTACAGGTAACTCAGCTGACGGGTTTTTCAGACCCGGTGTATGCGGAGGCTTATGTCCATGTTAACCAGTACGACATCGTCCTGGACGTCCTGGTGGTGAACCAGACCAACGACACTCTGCAGAACTGCACCCTGGAGCTGGCTACTCTGGGTGAGCCCCCCCTACAGGCTGATAACCCCCCTCCTATGAATACATGAGCCACCACTGATCTCATCAAGCTTTGATGATTGGCTAGACATGGCTAGACTAGGTTAAACTTACGGTACGATGTGCCTGACCTGGTTAACCGTACAGTAATATGGGCCTGACCAGGTTAACCGTACAGTACTATGAGCCTGACTAGGTTAATCCCACAATACTATGAGCCTGACCAGGTTAACCTTACAGTACTATGAGCCTGACCAGGTTAACCTTACGGTACGATGTGCCTGACCAGGTTAACCATACAGTAATATGAGCCTGACCAGGTTAACCGTACAGTACTATGAGCCTGACTAGGTTAATCCTACGATACTATGAGCCTGACCAGGTTAACCGAACAGTACTATGAGCCTGACTAGGTTAATCCTACGATACTATGAGCCTGACCAGGTTAACCTTACGGTACAATGTGCCTGACCAGGTTAACCGTACAGTAATATGAGCCTGACCAGGTTAACCGTACAGTACTATGAGCCTGACTAGGTTAATCCCACAATACTATGAGCCTGACCAGGTTAACCTTACGGTACTATGAGCCTGACCAGGTTAACCGTACAGTAATATGAGCCTGACCAGGTTAACCGTACAGTACTATGAGCCTGACCAGGTTAACCGTACAGTACTATGAGCCTGACTAGGTTAATCCCACAATACTATGAGCCTGACCAGGTTAACCTTACAGTACTATGAGCCTGACCAGGTTAACCTTACGGTACGATGTGCCTGACCAGGTTAACCATACAGTAATATGAGCCTGACCAGGTTAACCGTACAGTACTATGAGCCTGACTAGGTTAATCCTACGATACTATGAGCCTGACCAGGTTAACCGAACAGTACTATGAGCCTGACTAGGTTAATCCCACAATACTATGAGCCTGACCAGGTTAACCTTACGGTACTATGAGCCTGACCAGGTTAACCGTACAGTAATATGAGCCTGACCAGGTTAACCGTACAGTACTATGAGCCTGACCAGGTTAACCGTACAGTACTATGAGCCTGACTAGGTTAATCCCACAATACTATGAGCCTGACCAGGTTAACCTTACAGTACTATGAGCCTGACCAGGTTAACCTTACGGTACGATGTGCCTGACCAGGTTAACCATACAGTAATATGAGCCTGACCAGGTTAACCGTACAGTACTATGAGCCTGACTAGGTTAATCCTACGATACTATGAGCCTGACCAGGTTAACCGAACAGTACTATGAGCCTGACTAGGTTAATCCTACGATACTATGAGCCTGACCAGGTTAACCTTACGGTACAATGTGCCTGACCAGGTTAACCGTACAGTAATATGAGCCTGACCAGGTTAACCGTACAGTACTATGAGCCTGACTAGGTTAATCCCACAATACTATGAGCCTGACCAGGTTAACCTTACGGTACTATGAGCCTGACCAGGTTAACCGTACAGTAATATGAGCCTGACCAGGTTAACCGTACAGTACTATGAGCCTGACCAGGTTAACCGTACAGTACTATGAGCCTGACTAGGTTAATCCCACAATACTATGAGCCTGACCAGGTTAACCTTACAGTACTATGAGCCTGACCAGGTTAACCTTACGGTACGATGTGCCTGACCAGGTTAACCGTACAGTAATATGAGCCTGACCAGGTTAACCGTACAGTACTATGAGCCTGACTAGGTTAATCCCACAATACTATGAGCCTGACCAGGTTAACCTTACAGTACTATGAGCCTGACCAGGTTAACCTTACGGTACTATGAGCCTGACCAGGTTAACCTTACGGTACTATGAGCCTGACCAGGTTAACCTTACGGTACTATGAGCCTGACCAGGTTAACCTTACAGTACTATGAGCCTGACCAGGTTAACCTTACAGTACTATGAGCCTGACCAGGTTAACCTTACGGTACTATGAGCCTGACCAGGTTAACCGTACAGTAATATGAGCCTGACCAGGTTAACCGTACAGTACTATGAGCCTGAATAGGTTAATCCCACAATACTATGAGCCTGACCAGGTTAACCTTACGGTACGATGAGCCTGACCAGGTTAACCGTACAGTACTATGAGCCTGACTAGGTTAATCCTATGATACTATGAGCCTGACCAGGTAGATGTGTATCTGATTGATTGGCTGTACCTGTGCAGTGCGGTGAGGTGCTCATGTAAATCACGTGAATGTGCAGGTGATCTGAAGCTGGTGGAGAAGCCATCTCCTCTCACTTTGGCCCCTCATGACTTCGCCAACATCAAGGCCAACGTCAAAGTGGCGTCCACAGAGAACGGCATCATATTCGGGAACATAGGTGAGCGCCGGCGAGGATGAGCGGTACCGGCCGTGAGCCGTACTTAGACCAGAGGAAAACGGCACTTAGAACAGAGACCGTGTACGCTGAAGTACTAACGTATGTAACTGTGCAAACCCAGAAGCATAACCCAGTCATAAGCAGCACCCCTCTCTCCCAGTGTACGACGTGTCCGGCGCAGCCAGCGACAGGAACTGTGTGGTTCTGAGCGATATCCACATCGACATCATGGACTACATCCAGCCAGCCTCCTGCACCGACGCCGAGTTCCGTCAGATGTGGGCGGAGTTCGAGTGGGAGAACAAGGTAGGGAGGTGTGGCCAAGGCGGGGGAGGAGCCTCAGAATCGAATGTGTGCGATTGGAGCAGAAGTTGGCGTCATGTTCTGATCCCTCCCCCCAGGTGACGGTGAACACAAATATCACAGACCTGAACGAGTACCTCCGGCACATTCTCGGCTCCACCAACATGAAGTGCCTGACTCCAGAGAAGGTAACGTACACACCTATACCTGTGTTCACTGTAAGTGTGTGTGTTTGTCTTCTTATCGAGGACAGTTCAGAAGGTGTTTCATTGTGTGTGGTGCAGTACCACGTTCGCAGGTGTGATCACTCTGTTTGTGACTTCATACAATGAAAACCAAGGTTCACAGTCGAGAAAACATCCTATGTCTGTTGAAATCACTCTAATAGACAGTACAGTAGGTGACAGTGGATACATGTGTGAGCTTTTTTTAACCAAAATAAAGGAGCTGTGCAGTGTGAAGGTCAGAGTGCATACAAACTGTTCTCCCTCTCCCCTCTCCCCCCACCCCTGCCCCCCCCCACAGGCGCTTTCTGGGTTCTGTGGCTTCATGGCCGCTAACCTGTACGCTCGCTCCATATTTGGGGAGGACGCTCTGGCCAACGTCAGCATCGAGAAGCCCATCCACCTGGGGCCAGACGCACCTGTCAGCGGCCACATCCGCATCCGTGCCAAGAGCCAGGTATGCCCTCTGCACTGACCCCAGATCAACCCAAACTTCCCCACAGCGCCACAGTCACATCCCCTGCACTGACCCCAGATCAGCCCAAATTGCCCCACAGCACCACAATAACATCCTCTGCACTGACCCCAGATCAACCCAAACTGCCCCACAGCGCCACTGTCACATCCTCTGCACTGATCCCAGATCAGCCCAAACTGCCCCACAGCACCACAATAACATCCTCTGCACTGACCCCAGATCACCCCAATCTGCCCCACAGCGCCACAGTTACATCCTCTGTACTGACCCCAGATCACCCCAATCTGCCCCACAGCGCCACGGTCACATCCTCTGCACTGACCCCAGATCAACCCAAACTGCCCCACAGCGCCACTGTCACATCCTCTGCACTGATCCCAGATCAGCCCAATCTGCCCCACAGCGCCACAATAACATCCTCTGCACTGACCCCAGATCAACCCAAACTGCCCCACAGCGCCACTGTCACATCCTCTGCACTGATCCCAGATCAGCCCAATCTGCCCCACAGCGCCACAGTTACATCCTCTGCACTGACCCCAGATCACCCCAATCTGCCCCACAGCGCCACGGTCACATCCTCTGCACTGACCCCAGATCACCCCAATCTGCCCCACAGCGCCACAATAACATCCTCTGCACTGACCCCAGATCAGCCCAAACTGCCCCACAGCACCACAATAACATCCTCTGCACTGACCCCAGATCAGCCCAAACTGCCCCACATCACCACAGTTACATCCTCTGCACAAAAGTAAAAGATTTAAAGGAAAATACAGTTTGATGTTTCTCTGCCATTCCCTCCATTCATCCTCCATCTCTTTTTTGTTCCCTCATTCTCTCTCTGTTGTCCTGGCTTTCCTCTTCCTCTCATACACAACCCTCTCCCTTTCCCCTGCTCTCTCTCTCTCTCTCTCTCTCTCTCTGTGTGTCTGTACAGGGCATGGCGTTGAGCCTGGGCGATAAGATTAACCTGTCTCAGAAGAAGAGCGCTGCGTAGAAAGCTGCCGATGGACAGACCAACAGACGTGTTCCCTCGCTTCTCCTGCTCTTCCACTCCCTTCTCTTACTCCCCGTCTCTATGGAAACAGAACGTGCTTTTAGTTGTTGTTGTTGCAGATCCGATGGGGTTTCGGGGGGAGACTCATCTGTCGTTTTTTTAAAAGTGATGGACCTGTGCAGGCTTTTGATTTAATCACTGATGTTTGTGCTTGTGCTCAGTGCCTGTGCTCAGTGTCTGTGCTCAGTGCCTGTGCTCAGTGTCTGTGCTCAGTGCCTGTGCTCAGTGTCTGTGCTCAGTGCCTGTGCTCAGTGTCTGTGCTCAGTGCCTGTGCTCAGTGCCTGTGCTCAGTGTCTGTGCTCAGTGCCTGTGCTCAGTGTCTGTGCTCAGTGCCTGTGCTCAGTGTCTGTGCTCAGTGCCTGTGCTCAGTGTCTGTGCTCAGTGCCTGTGCTCAGTGTCTGTGCTCAGTGAATGCTGTGCAGTCCAGGGGTGTGGCAGTAACATTAAATCCTGACTTTCCAATTTTCTTTAAACACATTTCAAATAAACTTCTCACTGTCAAACTGCACTTGGAATATGAATGATATTTGTATGATTTAATTGCTGCCAACATGACTTGTGCTGCTGTAATTATCTAGAATACGGCGCCTCTCAGAAGGGCAGCTTTCCCTTTCCTCGGTCTCTGGTTCCAGGTTTAACTCCAAGGAAAACTGGAAAATCGCATTCACCCGCCACACCAGGAAAAAAAGAAGATTTTAACAAGCTCTGCCTTGTGTGTGTTATCTGACATGTAACGGTTGAGTGTGAGTGTCGCGCTGGAGCCGGCTCACGGTCAGGTCACGCTGCAAAAAATGCTACAAAAAAAACGCAAGCCGCCATTTTCAATGTGCTCTTTATCTTAAAAATTATGCTCCAGCTTTGAAAGAATAGCGGCAGAGACTGTTCCCTGAGAGCAGCGTAGCGGCATAGACTGTTCCCTGAGAGCAGCGTAGCGGCAGAGACTGTTCCCTGAGAGCAGCGTAGCGGCAGAGACTGTTCCCTGAGAGCAGCGTAGCGTCAGAGACTGTTCCCTGAGAGCAGCGCAGCGTCAGAGACTGTTCCCTGAGAGCAGCGTAGCGGCATAGACTGTTCCCTGAGAGCAGCGTAGCGGCAGGGACTGTTCCCTGAGAGCAGCGTAGCGGCAGGGACTGTTCCCTGAGAGCAGCGTAGCAGCAGAGACTGTTCACTGAGAGCAGCGTAGCGGCATAGACTGTTCCCTGAGAGCAGCGTAGCGGCATAGACTGTTCCCTGAGAGCAGCGTAGCGGCAGGGACTGTTCCCTGAGCAGCGTATCGTCAGAGACTGTTCCCTGAGAGCAGCGTAGCGGCAGAGACTGTGCCCTGAGAGCAGCGTAGCGGCAGAGACTATTCGCTGAGAGCAGCGTAGCGGCATAGACTGTTCCCTGAGAGCAGCGTAGCGGCATAGACTGTTCCCTGAGAGACTGTTCCCTGAGCAGCGTAGCGGCAGGGACTGTTCCCTGAGAGCAGCGTAGCAGCAGAGACTGTTCCCTGAGAGCAGCGTAGCGGCAGAGACTGTTCCCTGAGAGCAGCGTAGCGGCAGGGACTGTTCCCTGAGAGCAGCGTAGCGTCAGAGACTGTTCCCTGAGAGCAGCGTAGCGGCAGGGACTGTTCCCTGAGAGCAGCGTAGCGGCAGGGACTGTTCCCTGAGAGCAGCGTAGCGTCAGAGACTGTTCCCTGAGAGCAGAGTAGCGGCAGGGACTGTTCCCTGAGAGCAGCGTAGCGGCAGGGACTGTTCCCTGAGAGCAGCGTAGCGTCAGAGACTGTTCCCTGAGCAGCGTAGCGGCAGGGACTGTTCCCTGAGAGCAGCGTAGCGTCAGAGACTGTTCACAAGCAGCCGTTCTGAGAGTAGCGATCACTTAAGCAGCCCGTTCTGACCTCCTCTGTGATGGAGCCACATCAGACGGGACTGCCGAGGCTAAAGTCTGCACTTTGAAGACCAAGAGAACAGAGGAATTTAAGGTCATCCCCGGCGCCCCGCCCGTCTGAGCACGCTCACAAAGTGTCTCTGCCCAGCCCTGACGCCAGCAGAGATCAAAGGGCCAGTCCATTAATGACACATGATTTGCATGATGATTAGCCAATTAGCTAAACATACACATGATGTGGGAAACAATAAAATCCTGCTTTTAAATACACAAATAAATAATAAGGGGGTGGTGGAAACAAATCTACACTAATTAAGTAAGCCCTTGCACTCAGCGCAGGCTATTTAAATGTACATTTATTACCTTGGCGACTGCTGTCATGGGCACTGAATATTAACGACCCTGTGCTGTGGTATTGACAATTTCACAACGGGAAGACTTGATCTGCAGTTTCCTGAATTACTGGCAGTGCCGTGCGCTTCCACCGCATCCCACTATGTCATGCACCAGGTATTCAGTCACCTGTTGTCCTCATGAGATATCTGTCATTCCGGCAGCTAGAGTGTGCAGATCTGATTCAGAAGGGACAGCTCTTAGTTTCCATTTCCTCCAAAATTGTTCTTACTCTGGCAGTAAAATTGGGAGTTGGGGGGGGGGGGGTGCCATTAGGGACCAGTAGAGAAAACTGATTCCGATGGTCCCCCCCCCCCCCGATTAAGGTGGGTATTAAGATTAGGGGGTGCTATAGGTGGGATAGTGGGGTGGTTCTATATAGCTGCTTCTGTGTGGTCAGGTGGGTTCTCAACCATGTTTTCTGTTCCAGTAGCACACCCTCTACACACAACCGGCACTCTAGCCAACTCACTTCAAGTCTGGCCAGGTCTGGTGAATTTCCTCCAGCCCGATAAACAATGGAACAACACGTATCAAAGATTAAATCTACATTTGCATTGTGTCTTCTGATGTTGGTTGTGGCCAAAGGTCAATACAGCAATAATTCCGCTTGTGGCAGTCCCAGGAACTATGCTGTTTGACTGCCTGAGCAACTCCCCTGGAGAAAAGACAGTGTCCTCCTTTACCACTAGATGGCGACGCATGAATATGTTGTGCTCATCGTGTCATAACATAATTGAAAGAAAGTCAATGTGTTCTGCTTTTGTCCCCTCATACTGCTGAGACGTTATTCATAAATTATTTATAAATTCAGACAGCTACGTTGGGATAAGCACAAATATTCTGGAATTATTTTTATTAGCCTTCAGAGTGCATTCATTAATTCAGTTACACATGTTGACGTTGCATAATACAAAGTATACTGGTTAGGCAAAGTTGACCATTATCTTTGGGCGTTTTATTTTATCGTTGAGAGTATGAGAGCGTATACCACGTTGTCAGTGTAGTAAGAGTAGGGGTCCTACACTCTGCATTGAAAAAATATATAATCTATAAATATAATATATAATCTATAGGTTAGTCTATAACCTGGGTTTTCAACAGGGGTCCGTGGAACCCAAGGGGGTCCTTGGCAGACTTGATACTGGGGAAATATTTTAAAATATAAAACCTATAGGCTTATGATGGGGGTCCCCTAGATGCCTTTGAGCCTGGGTGGGGGTCCCTGGATCTGAAAAAGGTTAAAAACCTTTGGTCTATACAGACTACATCCTGCATTTAAGACAGACTGCTATACCTCACTCCATTGCATTTCTCATGCTATTCCTGTAAATTCAAGTGTCAGTGTTTCAAAGTATCATTCTACGAATTGATTAGATGAACTCAATTTTATTCTGTAGTAGCCTAATTGCCCCCTGATGTATAGGCTATTCATAAAAGCGGTGAAATCCACGACAAGAGCCTCTAGCGCCGGCCATTTGTAATTACTGATCCCCGTATCTGCTTCGCGTCCTGTTGCAGCGCTGCAGTTGGTGGCGTTTTCGCAGGAGGGCGTATGGACTAGGCTGACGTGCTAAGACTGCTGTGTGCACTTTTTCCAGAGACCGAGAAAACCATTCCACGATACTGATTGTATACGGATTGCATTACAGCAAAAAAAGACAGACACGGGTGGTTTTCTTCCGTAGCGTTGTTCGATAGAAGGCCTGTCATTCAGGGTAGTGGGCATCGGCTCACTGGTGTAAAAAACAGCGGCGAGTGCGGTCGTTTGTTCCCGATGGCTGCGTGGAAGGACGGCTCGGTGCAGGAGAAGTATCGGCTGGTGGTGGTGGGAGGCGGTGGTGTCGGGAAGTCAGCGTTAACTATCCAATTCATCCAGGTCAGTAAGCACTCGCAGGCGAATGTGTGGGAATCCGGGCGAGGGGTGTATGCGCTGAGTGAGGGGGCTTCATAAACGGAATATTTGGGTTAAAAAAAAACTGCATGGTGGCCTAGGCCCTTGTTTCAATTGCTTGCTTTATGAAACACGAAGATTTAAGCTAGGGAACACGGCAACAAAAGTTTTGGTTCATGGCATAGTGCCAAGTCGCTCACCTATTAAATATCGTTCAGTAGGGTCGATGTCGAGCACAACACGGGGTTGCCTATGTGTGTGACATAGTATTTAAAGATTTAACTACATTCCTTTGCCTTTTCTGAAATGTTAATTCAGTAGCTTATGTTCTGTTTTTCGCCCGATTGTCGTCTGTTCGCTCGGAGTTTCAAAGCGGAGCATGTTCCTAAAGCGAGAATGACACTGTCTGAAACGATCAGATGGGCTACCCTTTAAAATCCAATTATTTAAAAAAAAAGTGTTTATGCAAATGATCTGCGATTCTGGAAGGCAAAACTACTAGTTTCATTAGTCACTAACATTTTCAACAAGTGTGTCGTATTATAACTTAGGCTATAGACAAGCAGACGTGGAGATTTTTTTTAAATTCACAGTTGTAGAAACATTTACCTCTGGCGATTCTTGTGTAAACAGTTGTTGAAACGAAACCGACTTACAAGTGCCTTTTGTTCTAGCTAGTGCATTGTCTATTCATGCAGAGAAGGACACATTATAACGAGCATACAAATGGGAAATCGTGAAATGTTACATTTTCTCCGGTGAAATGCGCAGTTCACGAGCTGCCTAATGTGACCTTTACCGGCAGAAAAAAAAAGTTTCTCTCTCTCTAAATCACTGTCTACGATCGAAAATATTTAAAGGCCAGTTTATATTTAGTGGTCATCAATTCACTTGTTAACTTTACGTAATTTTATAGGCTTCTGTGTTTTTAAAAAAACCACAAATTAGCCTAATTAGTGCCACACCCACGTTATGGCGTTATGCTCATACAATGATATAGGCTAGCCAAGCCTACGCCAAAAATATATTGGTACAAATACGATTAGCCTTTGACTAATGATATAATAATAACATATTATGATGCGTGCTTTACTTTGCTTATGAGCAATGAAATATGCATGTAAAGGAATCTGTGCTGTGCTCCAGTAACGTAGCCTATATTTTGTCATTTGAAATTGGAACAAAGTGAAAGAGTCACCCGTGACCTTGTACATAAACACGAATAGCCAGTTGGAGATTGAAGTAGGACACGAAGGGACATTCGTGTTTCTGCGTCAAGCAGCTGCGCTTTTAAAACAGCTGTTGGGGAGACAGCCTTTTCCCCAGTTGTCAGGTTGTAGGCTACCCTGCCGCAGACGCGCACTTCGGCCGATAGCCACTTGTATCAGCTTTCTCAGACCCACTTAAGGAAACAGTTTGTTTAACGAGTCCCCTTTCCCCCCTCTTCAATGGCAGTTAAAGGAGACGAATGGTTTCTTTCATCTTTAATTGTGGGAGTTGGGTCCCTTTCCATCATGAACGTGGCAGAGAAACGGCAAATTGCGTCGCGTGCCAGCAGTATAACGGTTGCCTTCGTTCTACAACCATCCTGTTCCCTAATAGGGTTTTGTTAAAGCTCATTAAATCTATGGCGTTTATGTTGCCTGTGAAGGATCACAGAGCTCCGCTTGGTCCTAAGTCTTCGCAAGCCGATCGTTCGCCTGCAAATGCGCAATTTAACCGCATTGGCAGGCCACAGTATCCTACATGTTGCAGTCTTCCTCAACATGTCTTTAATTTCATTCCCATCTTGACCATCTAGTCTTTCAAGCCAATCAGTCAATTGTTAGGCTATGTATAATGTATTATAACTTTGTTGACCTTCTCACTTTGTAGTCCAGCATTCGGTCTTTGCTAAAGCATCAAACATCACATGCTTAATAATTTATTGACATGAATAATGGAGTTTAGACTTTTTAATAAAAAATTGTATTTGTTGACGGTTATTTGTATGGACATGTATCAGAAAACACGGAATGGTGCTCCTTTTTTTGACAGTGGCGGACTGACAGAACTCGTTACTCTGACTACAGGTCCTATCATGCGAATATATGTTGGACAGGCATTACCTTGGCTTTATTAGCAGATGCGTTGTTTATTAGCTTGCTGGTCCTAACCTGGCTGATTATATATTTCTGAGCGCTCGCACATGCAGTCCTGCCTGTGGACTCTTGAGTGTTCGAAACGACACTTTCCACATTTGTGTAGGGTCGGCTTCTTCCTTAACAGTGGAGCAATGGAGGTGAGCAGGGTTATACCACTCATCTGCAGTGTTAAATGACCCAGGTATCAATCCCAGCAGGAAGATAAATCTTTGCCCGTTGATCACTTGTAAAACAGTTTGCTAGCTTCCTAAGAGCCCATAGTCATCTGTATTTTCACCAGTGTGGCGTAGTGTCAATGGGAGGGGTCAGGAGATCGTGAAGAGTTATTTTTTTTGGAGGGGGGTTGCTGTTCAACAGTTTCCTCAGTAAATATGCAGGGGCATGTACTAGGACCGATTTATATGTTGCTTCTCATGAGGTTGATCTCTGACCGTACTGAGCTGATAAAGCTCCACACTGTGTAATCCAGGCGCCATGTCCCCCCTTCCCAAGCTCAGATGCCTATGTTTTATAGTTCATACAATGTGCACGTCAACTTCAGTTTAGCTTTCAGTGTTGAATACCCACCACCATCTTCTGTCATGCATTTCATTTTCATTATTGACCGTGTAGTGTTCCATTATGAATGGGATCATGCGTTGTAACCGGAGAGCCTTCGTCTCGTTCCAGATGTTTTTTGGACTTTTCTTCTCCCGTAAGAGATGCACAGCTGCGTGTTGCACAGATTTTTTCCCCCCATTCAGGGCCGTGTGTTTTATACAGAGGGGGCGCATCTGAATCTTGTTTGGTTAATGACCGTGAAACTGACAGAATTTTTTTTTCTTGGAAAAGGAAGTGGGTCCAGAGTGGCGTTTAAACTCTCAGGGCCTTTTCCATGTGTATGGGAACACATTGGCGCTAGTTTGACTCTCTTGGCCAGAGCGGCTTGTCTTTTGTTCACCCCAGTGTTTTTAGGGAGGGTGCGCGAGGGCTCTGTGTGGCCGTCTATTTATTAAAATTATTTAGTGTCAGAGTTAGATTTTTTCCCTCTTTGTACATATCTGTATTGTAAATGTGGACCCCCTGTAATATTTTTATTTTAAATGGACACGCTGCACTATCACGCAAGCATAGTGTCATCATGATATTGAATTAATTGTGATATGTACTATTTGGGGACCATAGTGATACATATTGTGTCGTAAGGAACAACACACATCCCTGCTTCATTATGGCGGAAATTAATGTTAATGTTTTTTGGAGGAAAGATCCAAACTAAATGTAAAATCTTGTTTGATTTTGTTTTTTTGTAAGACTGGAGCAAAGATGAAACTCCAGAGAGGATATCCATTTTGGCTCTGCAGTAATGACGCACTGCAGTGACTACAGCTGCTTACCGAAACCTCATCGGGCCAGAATGGTGACTTCACTGTGATGTGAGAACATTGGGTCGTTAGCACGAGGGTCAGTGACACCGATGGTCCAGTTTGCATTGGCTGGTGTGAGTGACTCAGCAAGTGGGGGTAGTGTGATTGGCTGGTTTGATTGACGCAGCAGGTCGGGGCATGGTGATTGGCTGGTGTGATTGACTCAGCAGGTCGGGGCAGTGTGATTGGCTGGTGTGAGTGACTCAGCAGGTGGGGTAGTGTGATTGGCTGGTTTGATTGACGCAGCAGGTCGGGGCATGGTGATTGGCTGGTGTGATTGACTCAGCAGGTCGGGGTAGTGTGATTGGCTGGTGTGAGTGGCTCAGCAGGTGGGGTTCGTGTGATTGGCTGGTGTGTGACTCAGCAGGTCGGGGCAGTGTGATGACATGGCTTTGACTCATCCAATAGCAACTGGGGAAGATTTTGTCGATTCAACATGGCATGAGCAAAAGCCAAACAGAAAAACAGATTCTGCAGGTTGGAGATTTTGACCGTGTCTTTGAGTCACAGAAAATGTATTTATCATTCCATCAGATGGGAACTAATCGATATGAATCTGTGTGAGTAAAATGGGTCCGTGGGTTTTTTTTTTGGATTGGGTCTGCTGTTGACACCGTTAAAGAGAGCTGAAGTGTTTTTATTGCTGTTCTCAGCTGTCAAATTCATCTGGCTGAAGATGGATGCATCCTGTAGGAGACACTTTATCTTTTGTTACCTTTTCCTGGTTGGAGTTCTACTTCCTCCCTGCAGTCTCTCCCAGTGGCTGGTGCTTACGTTTATAACGTATATAAAACGTGCTTCTCCAGCGCCATTTCAATGCATCTACTTGCAGCATGTGAAGTACTTTGTTTGTAAGACTCTAACCATTTTGACAAAAGTATGAGTTCAGCAGATTACTGACTGAATTTTAAACAGAAACATCAATTTTCACCAACGTTCCAAGTAAAATTATTTAATGTGATTGTATATAATGGTCAGTAGCATGTTTTGTTGAAGACTGTCAGGAATATGGACCAACATCAAAACAGTTAAAGCTTTCTATATAAAGCCTACATGTTAAACCAGGTCAGGTCTGAGCGAGGCTTTCTGTGGGGTAAGTTTATCTGGGAGAAAAAAGATATTATGTGCCTTTGCAATACCCAGGTAATAAGGAATGGGAATAGATTGAAGACGACACTGCCCAGGTTGGGAATGTTTTAGCTGTTTTTTGGGAAGGGAAGAATTTAACGCTCTGTATTTGGTATATTCATACATCACACATTGCACCAGTACCACTGATATTCAAGGCAAACAATGGTATTTCTATTTTAGTTTTATTTTTTCTAGGAAGAATCTGGTCACCAGACATTTGTTTCACTACATAGAGGTGAAAACAGTCCTGTTATCTATATACAAACTACCCTTGCTGATATTCACATGGTTATAGCTATAAAGAAAAGATTCATAGTCAGGAAAGATTAAATACGTGATAGCTTTGTTCTTTAGATATTGTGATAACACAGGTGTGTGCTCAGGTGTTTGAGTAGGTCGCTCACCTGTCCTACTCACAGAATATGTAGCTAGACTGGAGCTGCAGGTCAGGTGGGCCATGGGGAGTGGGGAGTGGGGGGTAGGGGGTAGGTGGTGTTGACACCTGTACGTTTCTCACAGTGCTGGTGCTATGACGGAATGTTCCAAGAAACTTCACTGAGCTGAAATGCATAACAGTGTTCCTAAGATTCTTTCCAACGGTAAAAACAGCAGGTTTGACTTTTCACCCGCAACATTTTTAAGGTTTAATCTCACTGAAAGAGGTTCTTTATGCTGTTCTTTTTTAAGGGGAATAAGAATATGAGGGCATTCCTTCCCATGGGCTTAGTCCAGAGGAGCCCGTGTATTTGTGCTCAGAACATCGTTAACAAAAATAAATAAGTGAAAAGGGTAATTCTAGGTCATTTCCTTTCTCGCGTTTATCCCTTTAACGCAATTTAACCGCAAATCTTGCTTGGTGACGGCAGGAATGATTTAAATGTATTTTTTTTTGTTTTTTTTTGTGGAACAAATCCATGATTTCTGTTTATATTTTCCATATTCCTAAATTCTGAATTGGCAGATATGAGATCAGTGATATATGGCAGGTCAGCCCTAGGATGTTTAGCCTAACGAGACGTGTGCATTAAGCTTCCAGTCTACTGCCTTGGATGTTCTGGGCATAAAACATTTTTTTAAAATCTTCATTAAGGGACATGACCAAGGACAATATTGTGACCTTTTTTGCTCTAATACAGCACTGTGAACTCCTGTTACAAACCATGACCTCCTGCAGTTTAAAAGCAGAGACGACAAAAGGAACGCAGGAGCTGAGTGTCTGGTCTGTAACGTCTATGGTGGAACATAGAGGGGTAGAATGTGCTGTCTAGGCGGGGGCAGGGGGGGGCATGATGGGCTTTGCTGGATAATCGTAGGCGGAGTGTCTGGCGGTTTGATGTATAGTGTAGGGCTATCATGATAATGTGCATTTCCACGGCCATCGACGTGTGGCGTGCACTGCCAATCAATCGGTCTGGTGACATGATAAAAGTGTGATGATGAAATATGGAGAATAAGAATGTGCACAGTCTGATTGGTTTTCTTTAGTGTCCTCAGCTGATTATGTGGGTGGGGTCCCAAGTGAAATGTGCCAAATTTCCCTGCCAATGTCAAACAGTGTATTCTCCTGTTGGTATTGACTCTATTGTTTTGAGTTGGAATGCCACCCCACAGCAACGCGTGACCCGGCTGGTGACCAGCATGAGGAGGAAGTGCCAGGCTGTTGTGGCTGTGTATGGTTCTTTCACCTGCTACTGAGGCTCCTGCATATTTGTTCAATGAATAAAGTGTAAAATTACCAATATATCTTGTTTGTTTCTTGTTGCTGATATAGAGTTCAATCATCCAATCTCCCCAAACAACTCAAAACAATAGTCAATACCAACAGGAGAATACACTGTTTGACATTGGCAGGGAAATTTGGCACATTTCACTTGGGACCCCACCCACATAATCAGCTGTGCTGCTCATCCCACAAAATCAGCTGTGCTGCTCATCCCACAAATGCATGATCCTTACAAATGGGACATTATTGTAAAGGGAAATGAACAGGCTTTCCAATGATATAAGATACAATGCTAATAATACAGGGACAACAGAGATATGATTGACCAAACACAAATTTCCAAACAGTTTTTGAGTGGTTTATATTTTTATGTTCTTGTGCCTATCCATTTCTAAGCAATTATGTAATAGAATAGCCATTTAAAATAAAAGTTTTACTTCTTAAATACGTGAAATGAAAATACATTTAAATTAATATTTTTGATCTAATATCTCTCTTCAAAAAGATATAGTATAGTAATATACACATAATGAATGATCACAGTGGTATGTGTGTGGTGCCAGCCTACAACTTTCACAGGAACAGCATTATGGGAATTCATATGGAGAAAAAAAAATATATATATTCCAATTGCTATGCCCTGGAATGAAATGAATTCCACATACAGACATGCACTGGACATGCAAAGGAAACACTGGTGTATTTCTCATGTGGGTTTCCTGTTAATAGAATGGTAGGTGTTAATAAAAGTGGTGATGTGGGGACTGGTGTGAAGCATACTTCGCTGTGTACACTATAAATAAGGTCAGGCGGATTTATTATTATACTCCGGTGAATGAATATTCTCCTCTCTCACTCTGAATGTACACGGCCTCAGTAGTAACACATTTTATTATACCGCTTTGACCAGCACCTATTCTCTCTCTATATTAGCCTGATGTTTTAGTGAACTAACCAAAATCATTTTCAATCTGAATTATGTAATCATATCTTGCACATATTAATCCTTGACCTTCATCACGGACCGGGGGCTGACACTCGACATATTGGAATAGATTAACACTGTCAGTTGCCTGAAATTAGTATTATTGTTGTTATGTATGTGCAGGTGCTTATAAAATGTCCAACTCTGAAGTCACTGCCCAGAGAGGATGGTGCATGTCATCACTGCTCTCCTTTGACACTGCAAAACTTGAGGGTATAATTAGTTAAGCGATTGACTACGGACTTCCAGTGCTGCTTTGTTTGGAAGTGTTTTAGCACGTTACCCCTGCGGCGTGCGGCGTGCGGCGTGCCATGCTGTGAGCTGTTGCCTCCTTCCACAGTGATGTCACGTTCAAGCCACCAAACCGTGTTTTCCAATCTAGCCTGGCGCACCGGGCGAACGCAGGTCTCTTGCGGTGGAAACGTTGAAACCCTGAACAGCTTGAAGTAATTGAGTGAAAAGGCGTAGGTGCTGATGGCCTGCTTCAGGTTTACACGCTGCTGATAGTTCTGTGCGTTTCCTCACGGCCTGCTTCAGGTTTACACACTGCTGATAGTTGTGTGCGTTTCCTCACGGCCTGCTTCAGGTTTACACGCTGCTGATAGTTGTGTGCGTTTCCTCACGGCCTGCTTCAGGTTTACACGCTGCTGATAGTTGTGTGCGTTTCCTCACAGCCTGCTTTAGGTTTACACGCTCAGCGCTTCGAATGGGGTTGAGGTCACCCCCAGCATCTCTGACGGAGCCTGCGATCACTCCACTTCTCCTTCTCAAAAAAGATTTTCTCACATCTTGTTTAAATTTAAACAGAAATGTGTATAGTACACACACACACACACACACACACACACACACACTCACACACACACTAACACAGAAAAAAGAAAAAGAAAGTAGGACACTTTTCACTTCACTGAATGTGAATGTCAGTGCAGAGCCACCATGGAGAGAACGAGGTTGGTTAGAAGGTTGGTGTGCGTAAAATGTTTTCTAGTTTGTTTTATTTATAAATTTTTTGCAGTTGCTCTCAGACAAGGGGCTCAGTTCTGGGCCAGAGGAAGGAGGGGCTTGTTTTTAGCCTTCCTCCTGGAGGAGAGGAGCACGTCGCTGTGTTCAGATAATCACTTCCTGCCGTGAATGGAAACACTTCAAAGCCTCAGACGCCTTTTAGCGGGTCGGCCTCAGTGAGTGTGTGCTCTGCATTTCCAGGCCCAGAGACATTACATCTACAGGAATACTAGCTTTGCAATACACTGTATTTTCTACAGGAATACTGTCACTGCGATCAGACTGTGTCTGTCTTTTTATAGGAATACTGTCTCACTCGATCGATACTACTTGATTTTTTTTTTTAATACTACTGTCTGTCGATAGAGACACTGACTATTTTTTTTACATACTGTCTCAGCGATAGACACTGACTGTATTTTCTACAGGAATACTGTCTCAGCGATAGACACTGACTGTATTTTCTACAGGAATACTGTCTCAGCGATAGACACTGATTGTATTTTCTACAGGAATACTGGTAAGGCTTACTGGTAAGGCTACGCTGGCGCGCGCGGCGGAACGGTAAGGCTACGCTCGCACGCGCGGCTGAGCGGTAAGGCTACGCTCGCACGCGCGGCTGAGCGGTAGAGTTGTGGAGGCCAATAGGCGTGTGCCTGTCCGGCCATTGGTGCGCTGCAGTGGTGACTAGGCTAAATTCCTTTGTTTCACTCTGGTATTAGAGGGCTTTTCAGTAGCTTTGATTGGGATGGGAATCTGTCTGATCTGCAGTCTGTCCGGCTTTGTGTGGAAACAGGGATGACTTCAGATAACCCCCCTGCTCTGGAGCTGCCACAATGTGTTTGTCAAAGTCTGAATTTGTTCACCTGTATTAAATGCTGCGTTGTGTAATGATGCTGACTGGCAAAGACCTAGTTTACCTGTGTAGGTATGAACAATTATGTAGATTTTGTGTTGTTGGGTGTTTTAACTTGTAAGTATTGCTATCTTTGCATGCGTTTGTTTGTGTATGTGTTTGCATGCGCGTGCATGTATACTGTATATGTGTATGTATGCATGTGCGTGCATGCGTGTATGTGTACATGGCGTGCTCCACATGCACAGCGCGTGCCGCACACCTGTGGCCCATCGCACGCAGACACAGGGCTGGCAGAGAGGTTTGTGGGAAGGCAGTAGTGTGAACTTTTGATGGTCCCCTTTATTCAGCCTCCTGTGGCCCAAATCCACACGTCAGTTTGAGGAAAAATTAACTGCAGGGAGATGAGCAAGAAAGAGCAGTGATTCATCTACACAGACCTGTCATCGCCTGTTGAGCGTCTCTGTGGTCTACACCTGCCGATCTATTATACATCTGCGTCTATAATGATATAATCACAGTTTATTCATCTAATTTGTAAGAGAACTGCCTCCTGTGTACTTAGTCAAAGTGACTAAAAAAAGAACGTGGCAGAACGGTGAAAGTCATGTTGCTGTGCACTGTGGGTCCCCTTGGGAGGGGGCGGAGTCTGTGCGCATGCCACTGCTGTCATGCCCCCCCCCCCCCCCCTTGCTGTTGTGCAGTTGGCGATGGCTTGGTTGGGACAGCTGAACTTGTTTGGGTTCATTAGAGAGGCACACCTGTTGTGAGAATTGTAGGCAACAGGTGATGAAGTACAGCTGTGTGGTTTCCCCAGTTCTGCTCCGGGGGGGGGGGCGGGTTTAGCGGCAGGGATTCCCTCCTAAAAGCATTCCCACTCTCCATATTCCTTACTGTAAGTTCTGCCGCCCTACGCTGAAGCTAGCTTTGCTTATTGAGCTGGCTCGTCCTTTTGCTTAATTCCTGCATTCTGCTTGAATGTTCATCTACTCATAGATTAACATATTTTGGCCTAGACACATGTCCATTGAGCCTTAACTGACCTGGCAGACCACGGCGCGTGGACTTCGTTCTCCACCGGCTTCCATTATCACACGCGTTTCATGTCCATTCCTCCTCCGTCGTCGCCGTGAGTCCGTGACCTCATGGCACTTCCTGCGTCACCGCGTTTGAAATTACCCAGAGCTCTGTTTTATGAGGGCTTATCAGAGACATGAGCTGGTTTGTTTTAGTCAGTAGATTTCATCTTCTCTTGCCAGAACTGTTGTCTGAGCTTCCTCTTATTAAGCACAGGAAGTCTGACCACTACCCAGATATATCCTCTTAATTTTCAGATTCACTTTCCGCAGTGGGGAAGTGATATCTAGTCTGTTTCCCTATATTCTCTGATCAGCCGCTCTGTGTACTGGTGCTGCTCTAAGACTCTGGATCTGTGTCAGGTGTGGACTAATGAGCCTTTAGAAAAGTCTATTTTTGCGCAGAAATAGTTTGGAAATGCAGAAAAAATATTCAATTTTCTTACTAATTGTGGTGTGAAAAGAAGCGGAGACATACTATAGAGGGGAGCACAGAGCACATGCATGCCTGTGTTGCAGCAATAAGCACTTTATTACATTTGAATTATAAATCAATGTTTTCTTAGCAGTCATATTTAGTAAATTCTATTTTCTCACAAGCTGTGAATGTTTCAACACACCTGTTTAAAAGATTGGGACAGTCCATCTGGTGTCAGACAAAAGATCTGTTCTCTGTTCCCTGCCTGTTATTCTGCATCCAGTAGTGAGCCTGCTGTGGACTTCAGGCAGTATACCTCAGGCAGTAGACCTCTGGCAGTAGACCTCTGGCAGTAGACCTCTGGCAGTAGACCTCGGACTGTAGACCACAGACTGAAACTCTTTGATATACTGCAGCACGTAGAGAGTGCATCACAACCTGATTAGCAACACCAACACCGCCATAATGGGCAAGCGTAGGAGAAACCAGAATCGCCTGAGTACGTCATGTGACCAGCCATGTCACTAGGGCTGTGCTCACTGAGCTGCGTCTCTGATGCGGGTTCGGTTTAAAATGTTTTGTTGTGTCGGTGATCTTGATCTGAGCCCCGTTTTCTGTTTAGAGGAGAAGTGCTGGTTGTGGCTGCGGTCTGCTTTTGAGTGCACTACTGAACTAGGGGCCACTGCACACGTGCGCCATGCACCTGCATAATGCTGCCTATTGTATTGCTGTGACATTAATATTGTGTAGCATAGTGGTTATGGTACTGAGCGGTTGCTGGTTTGATTACCAGGTGGGCACTGCCATTATACCATTGGGCAAGGTGCTTAACCTGAGCAGCCAATCAGATCTCAGGAGTCACGTGGCGGTTTCAAACGGTTGTACCTGATTGGTGAATGCAGAGGGAGTGCGGGATGAGGTGGAGAGACTGCTCTCTGTTCTGCTATTCTCTTTGTGACACGGGGAGACCTCCCACGTGGGCAGTGGCCTGAAGGTCAGGTGCGTCAGCAGGTAGGGCGCTGGACGGCGTCCCTGAGGGGGGGCCCGCACACGGAGCGATCTTTAGCGATACAATCGAAAACCTTTACAGCCAGCTGTTTGAGTGTATTTCTTCCCGCTGGCAAGATTTTTTGAAAGTTTTTAAAAAAAAATTTTAACCTCAGTTGCTTGCTTTATGGGATGTTCACGCCTTTTTATTTTGTACTTACAGTATATACAAAGATGCTTATGGTGGAAAAAAGTGTAATACAAATTGAATTGAATAATGATATTATATTCTAAGGTAGTCCAGGATTGGTGGGGCTACCTGTCTGGTTACTCTGTGATGGGGGGCAACATGAGTGTCCCGCCCCTGTGTTGTTCTGTGTCATGTGACCAGCGAAAGAGGGTGTGGCATTGGGAAATGGGTGCATTCTGGGGCAGCTGTTTGGAGATGCTCTGCTGCTCTAACGGACGCGCCTGGCTGCGGCGATGAGCTCAGAGGCGAGGTCATCTGCTTTGGAGAGGTATCACCGCATCACAGACCGCGCCTCTTCTTTTCCCAGAAGCCCCGTGCCTTCCACGCAGCGTGAGGTGATGTTCAGCATGCCGTCAGGCTGCTTCCCGCTCGCAGTGCCCTTTAGCTGATTAGTCATGTCGCTCGCTGTGGACGATGCGTTGGCTCCAGCGGCTCAAACTTTGCACAATAGTTCCTGCAAATGCGAGTCACTGTAGCCCAGTGCAGCACCTTGACCTATGGTCTAGTCTAGTTTTGAATGCCCTGAGATGTGGCGTGTTACTGTCTCAGGCCTGATTAAGGTGGGATTATTCTTTCACAGCTCTTCCCTGTTTGCTCTCAATATTCTGGTCTTTGGTCGAGTATGGAAATGTGATTTCTGTAGTTTGGGTTTTGTTTTAATCTTTCGGTGGATTTTTAAATTCTGTGTACTGAAGGTGTACTGAAAACGATGATTTTCTGACAGATTGTTTGGAGGGGATCCAGGAGGCTGAAGTGGAGTAAGGGGCGGTGTTTTGGCTGTAGGTCTGTGTGGACTCGTATCCTCCCACACAGATCCAACGGCAGCTGGCCAAACGCACTTTAATTTAGGTTTTCTCTCACACTGTGCCTGCCAATGACCTGCTTGAGCTTGGGACACATATTCTCTTAGCCAAGCATCGGATTGTTCTGCATATTACTAGCAAGGTGAGGCAAGTAACCACTTAGGGTATTTCTAAGAAATATATTATGTTGACATGAACTGTGCATTTGTGTTGTTTATGTACATGTGGGTGAAACGGCTCACAGCATGTACACTTACGCTGTACCTAAACCGTGATATGATAATTTCATATCTAAAAGATAATGCGTGGATGCGCTTATTTCAACGAAGTGGGTACATCATGGGTGTGTGAAATGTATTGCGTGCCTACATGCGCACATGTTTTCCCATTTGAAAGGGATAGAAAGTGCGAACGAGGCGGGCTGGGTTTGTCATGTTGAGCTCCAGAGCGTTTATGAATGGCTATAGCGCAGCCTTCAGCCCCAGACCATGTTAAAGCTCTAGCAGTACTGTGCGTGAGAGTGAACATGGACAAGTGGGGTCAAAGGTGACGGGTGAGGGGATGCAGCTAGTTAACGGTCTGTGGTTCTAAAGAGGGCGGGGTGAGAATATCCCCTCTGTGACATCATAATTGCCTGGGCTGGCTGCCCCATGTGTGGGCTTAGCTTGCTTCTTTCATATTTGTGACATCATAATTACCCAGCAGGCCTGACTGGGCAGCTGCCCCGTGTTAGGGTGGAGCTTCCTTCCTCCCTGCTGTGACATCATAATTACCCAGAAGGCTTGGCTGGGTTGGCTGTGGCTGGCTGCTCTTTGTGTGTGGGTGGAGCGTCCTTCCTCTGGCGCTCTGCAGGTCAGTTTGTGGGAGGAGTCTCCTCAGGGCGAGAGCCTTTCCAACATTTACATTTTAGACATTTAGCCTACGCTCTTGTTCAGAGCGATTTACAGTGCACAACGAGTGCAAACAAAGTAGAAACCTCGATTGGTAAATCACCAACATCCCAAGTCACGATTGAGAAGTGCAATGGTCTCTTAGCAGGCCAGCTTTATGACTATGGCACTAATGCTACGCCTCTTAGCAGGCCAGCTTTATGACTATGGCACTAATGCTACGCCTCTTAGCAGGCCAGCTTTATGACTATGGCACTAATGCTACGCCTCTTAGCAGGCCAGCTTTATGACTATGGCACTAATGCTACGCCTCATAGCAGGCCAGCTTTATGACTATGGCACTAATGCTACGCCTCTTAGCAGGCCAGCTTTATGACTATGGCACTAATGCTACGCCTCTTAGCAGGCCAGCTTTATGACTATGGCACTAATGCTACGCCTCTTAGCAGGCCAGCTTTATGACTATGGCACTAATGCTACGTCTCATAGCAGGCCAGCTTTATGACTATGGCACTAATGCTACGCCTCATAGCAGGCCAGCTTTATGACTATGGCACTAATGCTACGCCTCATAGCAGGCCAGCTTTATGACTATGGCACTAATGCTACGCCTCATAGCAGGCCAGCTTTATGACTATGGCACTAATGCTACGCCTCATAGCAGGCCAGCTTTATGACTATGGCACTAATGCTACGCCTCATAGCAGGCCAGCTTTATGACTATGGCACTAATGCTACGTCTCATAGCAGGCCAGCTTTATGACTATGGCACTAATGCTACGTCTCTTAGCAGGCCAGCTTTATGACTATGGCACTAATGCTACGCCTCATAGCAGGCCAGCTTTATGACTATGGCACTAATGCTACGCCTCATAGCAGGCCAGCTTTATGACTATGGCACTAATGCTACGTCTCTTAGCAGGCCAGCTTTATGACTATGGCACTAATGCTACGCCTCATAGCAGGCCAGCTTTATGACTATGGCACTAATGCTACGCCTCATAGCAGGCCAGCTTTATGACTATGGCACTAATGCTACGCCTCATAGCAGGCCAGCTTTATGACTATGGCACTAATGCTACGCCTCATAGCAGGCCAGCTTTATGACTATGGCACTAATGCTACGCCTCATAGCAGGCCAGCTTTATGACTATGGCACTAATGCTACGCCTCTTAGCAGGCCAGCTTTATGACTATGGCACTAATGCTACGCCTCTTAGCAGGCCAGCTTTATGACTATGGCACTAATGCTTACGCCTCATAGCAGGCCAGCTTTATGACTATGGCACTAATGCTACGCCTCTTAGCAGGCCAGCTTTATGACTATGGCACTAATGCTACGCCTCATAGCAGGCTAGCTTTATGACTACACTAATGCTATGCCTCATTTAAAGGTGCACTATGCAGGTTTTTTTTACTTAAAAATATTATAAAGTAACCATGCTCAGTCATATCTATGCACTAACGATCTGTGTTGAAAAAAGATAATTGCCGAAACCTTGCTCCTCTGCCTCTAAGATGTGTTCGGGACGTTTCTGGGCGTGGCACTCTTTCCTGTGTGAGGAGGGGTGGGTGTTGCTCCAGAGCCTGTGGTCTGGGATCAGGCCTTTGTTGCCATTGCCAGCTAGCTACTACACTGGTGGAGGTGAAGAGGAGGTGCAGCGGAGCAACAAGCCTGCAGGGAATGTTCAAGAAGCGGAGTCAACCTCGGATTTTCTTTTCCTCAATGGCGACAGCTGAAGTTTAGTAACGAATGAACAGTGACATGGACATGCAGCAAGCTACATAACGTTAGGTAACTAGGTGGCTGAAGTCTGATCTAACCTATTATTATGCTGTGTTTCTGAAAATAAATAATATTTGTCTCCAAATATCTTAATGAAATAGTACTTTACTTTACAATGGTAGCTAGCTATGATAGACAAGATATGTCTTCTAATGTTAGGCTACTTATTCCACACACGATTTGGTCTTTACATACCAGTTCTAAATTAGTGTTCAGAATAACGTTAGCCAATCCCTGAACAAGCACACCATTTTTTCACCCAGACGTTTATGGCACTGAGCCAGCTGAATTTCTCTCTGCCGACAGGAAGCAGTCCTGAGATCATAAGCTTGCAAATGGGTTTTATACAGTTATAGGCCTATAATGAAATAAAATCGTTCTTGAAAACTTCTCATTTTTTCAACCTGGTGTAATTTCTGCGTGCGTGAATGATTACAGCTTCTGAGTGTTTTTTAATGATCGCAGGAGCTTGATGTTGAGGCCTACGTCACCCACTCTCGCACCAGGAAAACAGTTACATGTTAAAGTCTTTAAAACCACTGGCAACATTTACGCTGCAAACATAGAATCCCCAATTACAGCTGCGTTCATCGGACACGGCAGTAAGGATGAGCCGGATACATGCTTCTTAGCGGATGCTTTTATCCAAAGCGACGTAGCCTACAGTATATGAATGCGTACATTATGATGCAGGGGTCGCTGTTGGGGAGCTGAGGAATTCAAAATGATCTGAAAAGTGTTCATTTAATCATTATAGCACTGCCCAATTACTGTTACCATCCATATAGAACAATGCATGTTGCTAAAAAAAAATATTTTTTATCATCTTATTTTTGCGTGTTTCTTGCTCGTACTATACAATCTCTGCCTCAATGGAGGGGAGTGGGCGGGGTTTAGGGTTTAGGAGGAGACTTTTTTTTGGTTGTAAACACAGGACCACAGCACGGCTAAAAATCCTGCATAGTGCACCTTTAATGTGTGACTTCACAGCTCATCCTGCCTTTACTCTCGTTATAATAGTTTGTCTGTAAATGAGTTATAACCCAGTACTCAATGATATATATTCTATATAATATGCATTTTCCAGTTTTTCTCCTGAATTTTGAATGCCTGTGTGTGTGTGTGCACATGTGTGCATGTGGTGTGTGTGCGTGCATTAGTGTACATGTGGTCTGTATGCAGTTTAGAATTTAAGTGTGTCTGCTCAACTGCTAAAGATGAACCCTGGCTAGGTTAGCCGGTTAGCATTCCCAGTAGCCTACATCTTTTTTGACTGCTGTATCTGTCACAGGTGTCTGCATGCGTGTGAACAGGCAGGACTGTTGCTCACCTTGATATTCACTTTTTTTTTTCTCCCTCTCTCTCTCTCCAGTCTTACTTTGTCACCGACTACGACCCCACGATTGAAGACTCGTACACAAAGCAGTGCGTGATCGACGAGAAGGCCGCCCGCTTAGACAGTGAGTCCTGGCTGCTCCTGCATTGTGAAATATGTGTGGCACTGAACTGAAACTCAGCTAATGAATTCAGCAATTAATGTTTCTCACAGGATTTACAAATACATTTATTGAATTTAAGTTTATTTCCTGATTGAAATGGAACTGACCCCCAGATCTGGTGCCTGGTGGCAGTGCTGGAACTGAGGATGTTTGCTTTGTTGTGAGTGATTATTGTGGCCTATGTTGGGTCAGAGCTGCTCTGTGAGTGATTATTGTGGCCTATGTTGGGTCAGAGCTGCTCTGTGAGTGATTATTCTGGCCTATGTTGGGTCAGAGCTGCTCTGTGAGTGATTATTCTGGCCTATGTTGGGTCAGAGCTACTCTGTGAGTGATTATTCTGGCCTATGTTGGGTCAGAGCTACTCTGTGAGTGATTATTCTGGCCTATGTTGGGTCAGAGCTACTCTGTGAGTGATTATTCTGGCCTATGTTGGGTCAGAGCTGCTCTGTGAGTGATTATTGTGGCCTGTGTTAGGTCAGAGCTACTCTGAGAGTGATTATTCTGGCCTATGTTGGGTCAGAGCTGCTCTGTGAGTGATTATTGTGGCCTGTGTTATGTCAGGGCTGCTCTGAGAGTGATTATTCTGGTCTGTGTTAGGTCAGAGCTGTTCTGTGAGTGATTATTCTGGCCTGTGTTAGGTCCGAGCTGTTCTTCGGGTGATTATTCTGGTCTGTGTTAGGTCAGAGTTGTTCTGTGAGTGATTATACTGGTCTGGCCTTGTGTTTGTCAGTTCTGGACACAGCGGGACAGGAAGAGTTCGGAGCCATGAGAGAACAATATATGAGGACGGGGGAGGGCTTCCTTCTGGTATTCTCCGTCACTGACAGAGGAAGGTGAGCATGCACTCTCTCTCGCTTTCTCACTCTCTCTTTCTGTGTCTTTCTCTCCCTCTCTCCACCCTTCTCTCTCGCTCTTGCTGATCTCTCGCTTAATCGCTCTCTTTCTCTTTCTTTCTATTTCTCTCCCCTCCCGTACCACCTATGGATGCTGTGGACTGCAAGTCAAAATGAAGTGATCTCCGCAGTCCCTTTTAGATGATCTGTGTCTGTCTGTCTGTCTGATTGCGTGTCCCTGCTTTGTTCAAGTTCAAGTTCAAGTTCTTTTATTGTCACTTTACAGTTTACACAGGTGTAGACAGAGAGTGAAAAACTTTATGTGCAAAACGCCCGACAATGAACAGCAGTTATAAAAAATAAAAATAAAAACATATAATGTTCGAAACAATAAGTAAATAAGAAATAAAAATAAATTGAAGGAGCAAATGTGATAAATTATGCAGTTTTATAATTTACAGTTACAGTACAGTGCAATAAGGTGCAATAAGGTGTGCAAAAGGACAAGTTATCAGAATTATAGTTCAATTATTTAAGTGCGGCAGGGATTCAGCAGCTTGTTCAGCAGCCTGATGGCCTGACTGTGGAAGCTGTCTCTGAGTCTGTTCGTGTGGGTCTTGATACTGCGGTATCGCTTGCGTGACGGTAAGAGTACGTACAGTTTGTTGCTGGGGTGGTTATTGTCCTTCGTAATTCGTTTTGCCTTGGCCACGCACCGCCTGTTGTATATATCCTGGAGGGAGGGAAGCTCACCTCCAACGATGTACTGGGCCGTCCGCACCACCCTCTGTAGCGCTCTGCGCTCGAGTGCGGTGCAGTTCCCATACCAGACGGTGATGCATCCTGTGAGAACACTCTCGATGGTACTGGTGTAGAATGTTCTGAGGATGCGGGGGCACATGCTGACTTTCCTCAGTCGCCTGAGGAAGTACAGGCGTTGTTGGGCTCTTTTTACAATGTGAGTGGTGTGCGTGGACCATGTGAGGTCCTCGGAAATGTGCACGCCGAGGAACTTGAAACTGCTGACCCTCTCTACTGCAACACCTTCTATGGAGATGGGGGCGTGCTCCCCTCTCCGCTTCCTGTAGTCCACGATCAGCTCCTTGGTCTTCTTGACGTTGAGGGTGAGGTTGTTCTCCTGGCACCACCGTGCCAGTGATCCCACCTCCTCCCTGTAGGCTGTCTCGTCGTCGTCGGCGATCAGGCCCAACACTGTCGTGTCGTCAGCAAATTTGATGAAGACGTTGGAGCTGTGCATAGCCATGCAGTCGTGGGTGTACAAGGAGTAGAGGAGAGGGCTCAACACGCATCCTTGAGGGGATCCCGTGTTGAGGGTCAGTGGCTCTGAGGTGGTGCTACCCATCCTCACCACCTGGCGGCGGCCCGACAGGAAGTCAAGTATCCAGCTGCACAAGGTCGAGTGCAGGCCTAGACCCCTGAGCTTGGTGTCGAGCTTAGTGGGAACTATTGTGTTAAATGCTGAGCTAAAGTCCACAAACAGCATTCGCACATAACAGTTCTTCCCCTCCAGGTGAGAAAGGGCAGTGTGAAGTGCCATGGCAATTGCGTCGTCGGTGGATCTGTTCTGACGATACGCAAATTGCCATGGGTCCAGCGTGGCAGGCAACATGGAGCAAATGAAGACCTTAACCAACCTCTCGAAGCATTTACTGATAATCGAGGTGAGGGCTACGGGTCTCCAGTCATTCAGGCATGTTACCTTGGAGTGTTTAGGGACAGGCACAATGGTGGACATCTTGAAGCATACGGGAACAACAGCCTGGGACAGGGAGAGGTTGAAGATGTTTGCAAAAACCCCTGCGAACTGATCTGCGCATGCTCTGAGGACGCGCCCCGTAATGCCGTCGGGGCCTGCCGCCTTCCGGATGTCCACCTGCTTGAAGGCTCTACGCACGTCGGCCTCTGAGATGTACAGCAGGCTGGGCTCCTCAGGCTGCACTGACTTCGGCGGGCTGGCGTTCACGTCAAAACGTGCGAAGAATGAATTTAGCTTGCCTGGGAGGGAGGTAGAGGAGTTCTCTACACAGCTGGTTCTCCCTCTGAAATCTGTGATTATTTGTAATCCTTTCCACATACCCCTCATGTCATGGCTCTTGAATTTGTCCTCCACTCTGATCTTATACTCCCACTTGGCAGTGCTGATGGTCTTACGGAGGTCGTAGCGGGCTCTCGTATAATCCGCCATATTCCCGGAGTTGAAGGCGGTGTTACGCGCGTGGAGTGCAGCGCGAACATCGCCATTAATCCACGGTTTCTGGTTGGGATATATCCGGACCGATTTGGTAGGAACAACGTCATCTATGCATTTCTTGATGAACCCGGTGACTGAAGACGCGTACTCGCTGATGTTATTGTCCGAGGCTACGCGGAACATGTCCCAGTCAACGTGATCAAAACAATCCTGTAGCATAGACTCCGATTGGTCAGACCAGCATTGAACCTCCTTCACAGCGATTGGTTGCTGCTTCAGTCTCTGCCTATAGGTGGGGAGTAGTTGGATAGAGCGGTGGTCCGATTTGCCGAACGGTGGGCGGAGGAGGGCCTTGTAGCCATCCCGGAAGGGGGTGTAGCAGTGATCCAGGATTCGCTCGCCCCGTGTGTTGCTTGTAATGTGTTGGTAAAACTTCGGGAGAACTTTCTTCAGGTTCGCCTTGTTGAAGTCCCCCGCCACAATCAAAGCAGCCCCGGGGTGTGCCGACTCCTGTTCGCTGATAGCCCCATACAGTTCCTTCAGCGCTATGTCCGTGTTAGCTTGTGGGGGAATGTAAACAGCAGTCACGGTTACCGCTGTGAACTCCCGAGGTAGCCAGAATGGTCGGCACATAAGCATAAGGTACTCCAGGTCCGGGGAACAGAAAGACTTGAGGGTATGCACATGACTTTGGTTGCACCAAGATCTGTTTATCATGAGACATACCCCCCCTCCGCGATCTTTACCAGAGAGAGTCTTTGTTCTGTCTGCGCGGTGGACGGAAAACCCCGTAGGCTCAATGGCTGCATCGGTAATCCCCTCCGACATCCATGTCTCCGTAAGGCAGATGATGCAGTTTTCTTTAGTTTCCCGATTGAATTGAATGCGAGCCTGTAGCTCGCATAACTTATTGTCCAGAGACTGTACATTTGCCAGTAGAATGGTGGGTAGTGGGGGTCGATTTGTTCGGCGTCTCAGCCTGACCTGCACGCCGGCTCGCTTCCCTCTCCTTCGGCGACGCTTGCGTGTGATCGCGCCTAAGGTGGACGGAGATAGTCCAGCTACGACTCCGGGCGGAACGTCCGAGTCGAAAGACTTGAAAAACTCCGGTAGGCGGCGAGCGACTGTCGACCCAATCTCCAGAAGTGTAACTCTGTCGTAGATGAACTTGCAGTTAACTATTTGTAAAACTATAGTCGTAATTAAAAGAATAAATAACAAAAAACTGCGTCGTTGTGCGGGAACTCGCCACACGGCAGCCATCACGTACGGCGCCATCTTGGATTCTCTTGGATTCTTTGCGGCATGGTCCAGCTAATGTGTTATTCTCGCTACATTGTTGGAATGTTTAATATGATCACATCATCCAGGGCAGGAGGGCCTCTGTCCTCTTCATTTATCCACTAACTCATACACACACACACACACACACACACACACCCACGCAGACACACGCTCACTTACAGACACGCTCACACTCGGTCAGACAGGAAAGGCCTGTCCCAGCAGCTCATGAGGTCATGGCTGTATATGTGTATGTAAATGTATAGTCTGTACTGTGATGCAGTTTCTCACAGGGCTGTGTGTGTTTAATATGGGAGGTTATGACCAGCTGTTCCAGATCAATCTGTGCCGATGTTTAATTGGCGGAATCTTATTAAGGACGCGACTGAACAGGTGTCGCATTCTAAGCCCCTCCCACATCTCCCTCTTTCCACAGTTTCGAAGAAATCTACAAATTCCAGAGGCAGATCCTTCGGGTCAAGGACCGAGATGAGTTTCCCATGATCCTTGTGGGAAACAAGGCGGACCTGGAGCTGCAGAGACAGGTTGGTTTAATGGCCGGCGAGCAATAACACAGGGGTTCACTTCCTGTACATGCCCCCCCCCCCCCGTCCTATAGGATACAGGTAGAGTCCCCTGTTCTGTAGGATACAGGTAGAGTCTCCTGTCCTGTAGGATACAGGTTGTGAGAGACCCATGTCCTGTAGGATACAGGTAGAGTCCCCTGTCCTGTAGGATACAGGTAGAGTCCCCTGTTCTGTAGGATACAGGTAGAGGCCCCTGTCCTGTAGGATACAGGTAGAGGCCCCTGTCCTGTAAGATACAGGTAGAGTCCCCTGTTCTGTAGGATACAGGTAGAGTCCCCTGTCCTGTAGGATACAGGTAGAGGCCCCTGTTCTGTAGGATACAGGTAGAGGCCCCTGTTCTGTAGGATACAGGTAGAGGCCCCTGTCCTGTAAGATACAGGTAGAGTCCCCTGTTCTGTAGGATACAGGTAGAGACCCCTGTCCTGTAGGATACAGGTAGAGACCCCTGTCCTGTAGGATACAGGTAGAGTCCCCTGTTCTGTAGGATACAGGTAGAGGCCCCTGTTCTGTAGGATACAGGTAGAGTCCCCTGTTCTGTAGGATACAGGTAGAGGCCCCTGTTCTGTAGGATACAGGTAGAGTCCCCTGTTCTGTAGGATACAGGTAGAGGCCCCTGTCCTGTAGGATACAGGTAGAGTCCCCTGTTCTGTAGGATACAGGTAGAGTCCCCTGTCCTGTAGGATACAGGTAGAGGCCCCTGTCCTGTAGGATACAGGTAGAGTCCCCTGTCCTGTAGGATACAGGTAGAGACCCCTGTTCTGTAGGATACAGGTAGAGTCCCCTGTCCTGTAGGATACAGGTAGAGTCCCCTGTTCTGTAGGATACAGGTACAGTCCCCTGTCCTGTAGGATACAGGTAGAGTCCCCTGTTCTGTAGGATACAGGTAGAGTCCCCTGTCCTGTAGGATACAGGTAGAGACCCCTGTTCTGTAGGATACAGGTAGAGTCCCCTGTCCTGTAGGATACAGGTAGAGACCCCTGTCCTGTAGGATACAGGTAGAGACCCCTGTTCTGTAGGATACAGGTAGAGTCCCCTGTTCTGTAGGATACAGGTAGAGTCCCCTGTCCTGTAGGATACAGGTAGAGACCCCTGTCCTGTAGGATACAGGTAGAGACCCCTGTTCTGTAGGATACAGGTAGAGTCCCCTGTTCTGTAGGATACAGGTAGAGTCCCCTGTCCTGTAGGATACAGGTAGAGACCCCTGTTCTGTAGGATACAGGTAGAGTCCCCTGTTCTGTAGGATACAGGTAGAGACCCCTGTCCTGTAGGATACAGGTAGAGTCCCCTGTCCTGTAGGATACAGGTAGAGACCCCTGTTCTGTAGGATACAGGTTGTGAGAGACCCCTGTCCTGTAGGATACAGGTAGAGTCCCCTGTTCTGTAGGATACAGGTAGAGTCCCCTGTTCTGTAGGATACAGGTAGAGTCTCCTGTCCTGTAGGATACAGGTAGAGTCCCCTGTTCTGTAGGATACAGGTAGAGTCCCCTGTCCTGTAGGATACAGGTAGAGTCCCCTGTCCTGTAGGATACAGGTAGAGTCCCCTGTTCTGTAGGATACAGGTAGAGTCCCCTGTTCTGTAGGATACAGGTAGAGACCCCTGTCCTGTAGGATACAGGTAGAGGCCCCTGTCCTGTAGGATACAGGTAGAGGCCCCTGTCCTGTAGGATACAGGTAGAGACCCCTGTTCTGTAGGATACAGGTAGAGTCCCCTGTCCTGTAGGATACAGGTAGAGGCCCCTGTCCTGTAGGATACAGGTAGAGGCCCCTGTCCTGTAGGATACAGGTAGAGGCCCCTGTCCTGTAAGATACAGGTAGAGTCCCCTGTTCTGTAGGATACAGGTAGAGTCCCCTGTCCTGTAAGATACAGGTAGAGGCCCCTGTTCTGTAGGATACAGGTAGAGGCCCCTGTCCTGTAAGATACAGGTAGAGGCCCCTGTTCTGTAGGATACAGGTAGAGACCCCTGTCCTGTAGGATACAGGTAGAGACCCCTGTCCTGTAGGATACAGGTAGAGTCCCCTGTCCTGTAGGATACAGGTAGAGTCCCCTGTCCTGTAGGATACAGGTAGAGGCCCCTGTTCTGTAGGATACAGGTAGAGGCCCCTGTCCTGTAGGATACAGGTAGAGTCCCCTGTCCTGTAGGATACAGGTAGAGTCCCCTGTTCTGTAGGATACAGGTAGAGTCCCCTGTCCTGTAGGATACAGGTAGAGTCCCCTGTTCTGTAGGATACAGGTAGAGTCCCCTGTTCTGTAGGATACAGGTAGAGTCCCCTGTCCTGTAGGATACAGGTAGAGTCCCCTGTCCTGTAGGATACAGGTAGAGGCCCCTGTCCTGTAGGATACAGGTAGAGACCCCTGTTCTGTAGGATACAGGTAGAGTCCCCTGTCCTGTAGGATACAGGTAGAGTCCCCTGTCCTGTAGGATACAGGTAGAGTCCCCTGTTCTGTAGGATACAGGTAGAGTCCCCTGTCCTGTAGGATACAGGTAGAGTCCCCTGTTCTGTAGGATACAGGTAGAGTCTCCTGTCCTGTAGGATACAGGTAGAGTCCCCTGTCCTGTAGGATACAGGTAGAGTCCCCTGTCCTGTAGGATACAGGTAGAGTCCCCTGTTCTGTAGGATACAGGTAGAGTCCCCTGTCCTGTAGGATACAGGTAGAGACCCTGTCCTGTAGGATACAGGTAGAGACCCTGTCCTGTAGGATACAGGTAGAGTCCCCTGTCCTGTAGGATACAGGTAGAGACCCTGTCCTGTAGGATACAGGTAGAGACCCCTGTTCTGTAGGATACAGGTAGAGACCCTGTCCTGTAGGATACAGGTAGAGACCCTGTCCTGTAGGATACAGGTAGAGTCCCCTGTCCTGTAGGATACAGGTAGAGACCCTGTCCTGTAGGATACAGGTAGAGTCCCCTGTCCTGTAGGATACAGGTAGAGACCCTGTCCTGTAGGATACAGGTAGAGACCCTGTCCTGTAGGATACAGGTAGAGTCCCCTGTCCTGTAGGATACAGGTAGAGACCCTGTCCTGTAGGATACAGGTAGAGACCCCTGTTCTGTAGGATACAGGTAGAGTCCCCTGTCCTGTAGGATACAGGTAGAGACCCCTGTTCTGTAGGATACAGGTAGAGACCCCTGTCCTGTAGGATACAGGGAGAGACCCCTGTCGTATTGGTTACTCTTGGTCAGGGTGTTGTTTCCTCAGAAAAGGAAAAATCCCCCCCATTTGAGCGCTTCAGTAGATTCTGAAAGTTTCCATTTCTGAATCTGAATGTGAGGCCTGTGTGCGTCAGGTCTCTCTCTCCAGGGACTGGGTGGTATAGGAATGTCTGCTCGCTATGCCAATGAGGCACTGTTGCTCAGTGGAGGATGGTTCTAGACTGCCACCTTGTGGTAAAGGGGTGTTTCACAGCCAGACTGGATTACCGCGACAGCGTTGAGATCATTTAGTCTTTTAGTCCCTTATAAGGAGACTGCTGTGTTCGCTGCCGGTTATTTTAGCTGAACTGTTGCATGAATCAGCTATGATGGAGCCATTAAATGTAGTGCTGGTCTGTCTCCGTTACCTGACACTATTGACTTTGTGAGAGCCAGTCTGGTGACGTCACAGGTGGTAAATACATATTGACCTGCAGGCTGCAGGGTATCATCTATTAGCTTATGCTCAGTCAAATCAATCATATTGATCTGTGTTTAGAGTGTCTCTGTAGCCGGATTGTGATCTCTTACAGTTCATTACCTCAGCCGGCATATATCTGGTGGATGTCAATCAACGTCAGTCACGGCGAAGGTTATTTCAGCAACAGAACCGGTGTTTTGCAGCGAATGTCCTAGAAATACCACTGAATACAAATTGCTCTTTATACCAGTGTTGTTTTCATGGCATCAGGGTGGGGGGTGGGGGGTGGGGGGAGGGGGGGGGCATCCACTTTGTGCGGTCTCTGCTTGTTTTTGTTTTCACCTTAAAATCAGAAAACAATTCAGACCCAAGAAGCCAGCTACCATGGCAGCTGTTTCAAATGATCAGTTAAATGTGATCAGTAAAAATATCAATATCACATAAGGTGCAATGCCTTTTCTGGCCAGCAGAGGGCATTGCCAATACTGTGCTCAGCATAGAGGAAAAAAACAGCACAGCAGGTTTTGTGCTGTTCTTTCCCCAGCTGTGTGCAGGTGTTCAGAACTGCGTTCCCATCTCTGCAGGTGACTCAGGAGGAGGGCCAACAGCTTGCCAGGCAGCTCAAAGTTACCTACATGGAAGCTTCGGCCAAGATCCGCATGAACGTAGACCAGGCTTTTCAGGAGCTGGTTAGAGTAATAAGGTGAGAGATGGAGAGGGGGGGAGTAGAGAGATGCTACGTTCTTTCTTTTTAAAAAGGGGGTCTGAAGCCGAGCGTGTGTGTAGTGTGTGACTCCACCATTTACCAGCTACTGAGGAGGAAAAAAGAATGAAAGTCATGAAATTGCGAGCGCTACCCTGTGTATTTCCAGATAATAATAATAATAATTCATTTTATTTGTATAGCGCTTTTCAGGGACCCAAAGACGCATTACATAGGTAAAAAAAACACATAATGAACACATATCACATAATCACACATAACATAACAGATAACATAGCAACAACATATGGGCAGTAACAGTGGGGAACTAGAACATAACAGAACATGAAAACAAATCATAACAGCATCAAAGGTAGGGGACAACAACAGTAGACAGGCAGGTGACAACAGTACAACAATAACAGCAGTAGTGAGTGGATGCAAGAGATGACAAATGGGGAGGGGAGGGGGGGAGGGGGGGGGGGGGGGTCAGGGGATGAGGTGCATGGTTAGGGGTAGGGGAGGTTGTAGGCCTGGGAGAAAAGATATGTTTTTAACCGGGATTTGAAGATTTGTACTGTGGGTGAGTCTCTGATGAGCTGGGGGAGTGAGTTCCAGAGGCGGGGTGCTGTACGTGAGAATGCTCGGTCACCGTAGGTTTTCAGTCTGGATGGGGGGACAGTGAGGGTGAGAGTGTGAGCAGATCGGAGGGCTCGGTAGGGTGGTGAAGGATCAGGAGATCGGACAGATAGGGGGGGGCCAGGGAGTGGAGAGCTTTGTAAGTGAGGAGGAGTACTTTGAAGGTAATGCGGAATTTGATGGGGAGCCAGTGGAATTTAAGGAGTCGTAGAGTTCCGTCTGTGCGTTTTCTGTCCTTCTAGAAAGTTCCAGGAGCAGGAATGCCCACCCTCGCCGGAACCCACGCGCAGAGCCCAGGACAAGAGCGGCTGCCATTGTGTGATCGTCTGAGTGGCCCCGCCCACTTTCACACACCCACCCAGCTGCTGTCACCAGTCCCCGCCCCCTGCCTTCTGACGTCACATCTTGTGTGGACCAGCGCTGCCTTCTACACCTGCGTGACTCTCGGCAGAAGGCTCGATGTCTGCCTTACCTGGGGATCCCTGTCAAGGCCACGGTCACCAGGGCAACCAAGCCAATCTGACAGACATCTGAAACTTCTTAAAACGCGCTATACGGAAGCCCCTCCCAACACTAAACGCTGCTTAAACCGCTAAACGATTCCAGTTTTGTACCTCAAAGGACCTTTTCTTGTCTCATAGTGACATTTGTACTTTTGACAAGATGGCGACAACAAACGCGTTTATTTAAAAAAAATAGTTTTTAGCAGCAGGACTTTGCGCCTTATGGAGGGAAGGTGGTTGTGCTCAGTCATGTATGTTGTGCCATATCCATTCTTACATTCTTGTGATAATCGTCTACTGTACATAAGTAAAAGTTTGCTGTGATTTTGAACGCTCCTTTCCAGTGAATTCCATTTTGGGGAGTACAGTATTGTTGGGGGGTGAAAGGCCGACGGAGGGTTACCCTGCTCGCATTTACATGCTTACACGCTTACATGCCGTATGACTGCTATGTTTGTATCTTTGTGAGCAGCCAGAACGTGATGCCAAATTTTGGGACGTAGGCTTTGGTAACTTTCATATCTTTGGTAAATTTGAAAGCTGTGGACTGAACTCCAGTCTACTTTGCTTTGATCTGATTACAGGTCTCACAAAATGGCTTTACTTTAAAAAGTCAGAGTTATGAAATGCAGTGCGATCACACGTGAAACTCGTGACTCCGTACCTCTCTCTGTCTCCACTTCTGTAGCTACTCAGGTTGACCAAACTAAAACACAACAGAAAGCCGCTAGTTCTGGCGCCAATCTGCCCTTTTCGTTTCGCCCCTTTTTGGGATCTCACCTGTGGCTGTGTGGGGGCAGGGGGGGTTATATCAAGCCCACGTGTGTGGGGGCAGGGGGGGTTATATCAAGCCCACGTGCCACTTTTAAACAACCCTTCTTCTTCCGTTATTTGTTATTGTATTTTTAAAGCATTATTTTCTTGGTGGGGAAGTACTGTTGGCACTTTTAATGTTAATATGTGAAACAGATTAATGCTTATATAGTTTGTTTGGTCAACTCAGAGTCCGGACCCCTTTAAAGGCTGTCCTGGTCACTGGTCACTCTGTATGAGGACCAGTGATGTCATACTCCAGTCCTGGAGGACTGCAGTGTCTGCTGGTTTTTTGTGAGTACACACACCTTGTTTCCAAGGCCTAAATTGGTTGCTGTTTGAATGGAAACCACAAAAACGACACTGCGGCCCTCCAGGACTGGAGTTAAACCTGCAGACACTGCGGCCCTCCAGGACTGGAGTTAAACCTGCAGACACTGCGGCCCTCCAGGACTGGAGTTAAACCTGCAGACACTGCGGCCCTCCAGGACTGGAGTTAAACCTGCACACACTGTGGCCCTCCAGGACTGGAGTTAAACGTGTAGGCACTGCGGCCCTCCAGGACTGGAGTTAAACCTGTAGACACTGCGGCCCTCCAGGACTGGAGTTAAACCTGCAGACACTGCGGCCCTCCAGGACTGGAGTTAAACCTGCAGACACTGTGGCCCTCCAGGACTGGAGTTAAACCTGCAGGCACTGTGGCCCTCCAGGACTGGAGTTAAACCTGCAGACACTGTGGCCTGAATTTAGAGAACATTTCTCAATAGTATGGAAGAGCGTTGGCTGTGTCTGAATCAGGGCCCGTTCTACTTTGTCCTGTGTACTAGCAGCTGTGTACTGTTTACTGTATACTGTTTAGTACGCAATGTGCAGTATGCAAAAAATATCTTCCATTCTGTTTTCCAACCGTACTTTGGAAGCGTTGGAAGACATCCCACCCTTGCGTGGCCATGTCACATGCTTTTTTTTGTGATTGAAGGAAAACATCACCGAAGCATGTGACCAAAATGGTTGTGTACTTTTTGAAAAGTAGGCTTCCAAATATACTCAGTAAAACCCCGGAAGTAAGTACATCATACGGGGGTTTTAAGTATACTATATTTTGAGAAAATTTCGCTGAACTTCTTTATTGTCCAGTCTACTCAACAAGCATACTCAAATAGTATGGAAGGGTGCTGATTCGGACACAGGTAAACCTGCCAGGTTAGGCCACTGGATCTTCTCTGTCTCAGTGCTAGTGGGGCTCAGTCCAGTCTAGAAGTGGGAGGGGCTTGAGTGTGGGTCATTATTATGCCTCTCCCCGAGCACACCACCCCTCCTAAATTTTCATCCAATAGTTTGCATCAATATTAAGACATTTCACCATTTCTTTTGTCCTTCTTTTTTGATCTGAGTAATATAATAAAATATATTATTTTTACTTTTTTGTTTTTACTTCAAATGACAAAAGAAAAATGAAAATTATCAATTGATTTGCTATATCCCATGTTTTGCTATATACTTATGTTATTTTTTTATAAAGACTAGTTAAGATGTTTTTTTTATATGTTTGTTAGATGTGTGTGTGTGTGTGTTCGGTAATGGGTTTTGGCTGGCCTGTGTGTGTGTGTGTTAGTTAGATTATGGGTTTTGGCTTGCGTGTGTGTGTGCCTTAGATAATGGGTTTTGGCTTGTGTGTGTGTGTGTGCGTGTGCGTGTGTGTTAGATAATGGATTTTGGCTTGTGCGTGCGTGTGTATGTGTGCGTGTGTTAGATAATGGGTTTTGGCTTGCTTGTGCGTGCGTGCGTGTGCGTGCGTGTGTGTGCGTGCGTGTGTGTGTGTGTGTGTGTGTGTGTGTGTGTATGTTAGATAATGGGTTTTGGCGTGTGTGTGTGTGTGTGTGTGTTAGATAATGGGTTTTGGCGTGTGTGTGTGTGTGTGTTAGATAATGGGTTTTGGCTTGTGTGTGTGTGTGTGTGTTAGATAATGGGTTTCAGCAATGTCCTCTTCACGCTGGCATCACTGTAGACATTTGCTCCAAAAACATCAGAAATTTCACTGAAGGTTCCTGCCAAAGGTTTCCAACAAAGACACAGAGCTCTCTTCTTCTAGTCAAGTCAGCCGTAATTATCGCCGACCAGACTTGTCCAGACCTGTGTCGTACCTTCTCTTCTGCAGTTGCCCGTCTCTCGTTTACCCAGGTGTATCTGATTTTGTTGTGTGTTTGATCGAGAGGAGCTTCCAGGTATGCAAGTGTGAGGAGGTGAGTTGACACGTTTCTTTTTGAGCACTTTTTGAGCTCTTTTTTTTTCTTCAGAAGGACATTGGGCCTCATTCACCAATCGCTCTACGAGCAAATTTTTCTTAAGACTTTAAAACGTTTTTACAAACTTTTCAGGATTAACTAATGTTTGCGCTCTGAGCTTCTGTTCAACGCAAGAAATAATCCCAATTAAGAAAGCATAGGCGAATGCCGGAATGTTCATTAAGAAAATAACAAGTTTGTTCATAGAATGGTTGGTGAATGTTCTTTTGCATCAATCTGAATGACTTTTTTCCCCCAGCAGAATCACTTCAGAAAATTTAATGCAACTTTAAATTTAGTGTAGTTCTGTGGCTGATGTGTGCTCTCATTTAAAAAATGCATAATGTGTAATAATGGGATGTCACTGGTACTAGGGATATACTCAGTAATTAAATGCACTTTGTTCTTAATTATTATCCTGCAGAATTTAGCTAAAATGTGTCAAATTTGTTTAATTGCACACGTTTAGCATAATTGCTATTTTATGAGGCCAATTATGAGGTCAATAATTGCAGATGCCTGCGAATTCCTGGCAAAACCTATAAATATGTGAGTTACACAATCTGAGCACAAAAGCTGAAGTCCTGTGACCCTAACCTTTTCAGTTTAACAGCTAATATAGCAGGCACATTATATTGTATGTGTTCAGGTTCCTCAACACCGATACCTGCGCTTGTAAGCATATTTTGGTATGTGAAAATGTACAATGTATATTCATGCAACCCCACACGATAAGGATTAACCTCACGCATACACGCCCAGCTCATAAAATCTCACGCAACATCAATATCATCAAACCCCTCCACCCCAACCATTCAAGAAACTTTGTTTGCTGCCTGACTCTCTCTTCAAATATCTTGAGCTTTATTTGGTACCGTATCTTGGCATTGCAGTTTTCAAATTTTAAGATGCGTGCGTTTTCCTCAGGAGATATGTTGTAGAGCACTGCCCTAAAGATCAAACGCTTGCAGTGGGGTGTGAACCTAATGGGTGTCCTATGGAAACCATAAATCCTTTTTGGCCTGTTGAACTACACTCTGATCATTATAATCAGAGCCTGTAGGAAGACCCAAAATAACCTCTGGGCCTTTATATAGGTTTTTTCTCTTGGTGTTTTTTTCAGTCTTATATAAATAATGATACTTTCCCTGGCATTTATGTGATCAGATAAAAACAGGAATCGATCCATGGAGCCCCTGGAAGGTCGTGGAAATTGATATACTATACAGAATGATAAGATGTGGAGATGTGGTCAGTGTGTAACATATCTATGTGCCTCTAAGGGGCACTGCTGGATTCACATGCTTCTTAGCAGGCCGGGCAGTGGATTTCGTAATGATATACATTTTCTCCGACAGACCCAGCTTCAATATGTTGCCGATTCTCAAAATTGTAATGGTAAGAAAAACTCCATACAACTGCAGTGTTTCATGACTGGTGTTAACGTCTTGTGTCTTTTTAAATTGTTATAAAAGGTGGGATATATTTTCTCCTACATGTAGGCTAGGTCTAAAGTTATCACAATCTACAGTTTTGGGACCGGTAATTCAGAGATAATCCTTTCACACTACCATGTTATAAACTAAGGCTTGAGTCCCAATATTCTTCACTCCCCACCTCCTTTCCTCCACTCCCCCACTACCACTCTTCTCCTACGCGGAAGTATGCTAAACTGCCTGAACATTTGAGTGAAGTGGGCTAGTTGCATGTACAGTATACAATGTACAGTATACAATGTACATGACATTACGGTTTGCGTCGATTTGTAAGTAATATTTAGCCAAATCAGCCACAAAGATCGGTTTCTGGGGCACGGAGGAGAGGAGAGGAGGTGGTAGTGAAGGAAAGGAGGGTGCATTTTTCAAGTATTGGGATGCACCCTAAAATTATGACCCCCCACAGCCCACAAGGTGGGTATCTCTCTGTATCCGCATCCGGGTGACTCCAGGTGGCAACAGTGGATTGTGGGATTGACAGAAGCCCGAATGGACCAGTGCACTGATACCCCGTGCACCTGCGGATCGTATGGGTAAGTTACTGTGATTTCTACCTGTAGCCTACTGTGTGATCATGATGTCGGAGGGCTGGTTTAATGCTTCAAATGAACAACACGGACATTGTCCAGAAGTTCAGCGGCACCTTGTGAGTAAACTATAGCCTAACTCATGATACAAGGGCTCATTTGTCTTCCATTACATTTTTATTTAACCTAACAAAACAGTGAAAATAAATTTGTACTAATATAAAAAAATAAAATAAAACACCTTGGGCCTTGGTGAGAATAAATGCTTTAATGTATTCACTAATAGGTGTATTCATGCGTCTGGATTGATACAATTGCCTAAACCTGTTTAAACACATACAATATACAGTATTTGAACATTACATTCAGCATTTTTGCGTGGATAAATGGTTTCCTATATGATATCCTGCTCTGATAATGATATGCTATAATCTTAATATTTCACTTATCTGCTGACTGGACTAACATGTTGACAGAATGCTAACAGGCATTTGGAAGGGGATTGTGGGATACGAGCGTATTTTGGGTTTGGTGTTGGTGTTGGTGGGGACAATCAGAAAGGAGAGGATAGTGGGGTCGGGTGGGATCAGCATGCTGCTTAGTTGAAGATGATGAAGGAGGCCAGAGGCACCAGGAGGAGGAAGAGGATGCTCTGTTTGACACGCAGGGCGTTGTTGCACATGTTTCCCTCGCAGCAGTGCAGGCCAGTGGAAGCGAGTTTCATTTGAGAACTCAAGGCCCCAGAACAGATACTTTGGGACGCACATCCCTTCACTGTCGCTGTTTTCCCCTGTGAGGTCGCTTAAAAAATAACGGGGGAACAAATTTATTTTTTACGAAAAATATTGACGACTCGCCACACATCTCCAGAAACAGTTTGCCCTAGCAATTGAGTTCCTGCAGCTAGTTCTTTCATTTTAACTTCTTGTGTACCGTCACTACAATGTGAAACAGATGCTTCAATTGAATGTCTTTATTTAACATGTTCTTTTGTGTTTTGTGGGTCTGCCCCACTCTCTGTCTTTTTTATTTCTGGCAACTGCAACTGAAGTTCCCTCACAGGAGAATAAAGGTTCTTCTATATTATATTATTAGTAGCTGTGAATGCCTATTGTTTCTGGTCAGATATATATTCTTCTTCTTATTCTTCCCCCATGGCTATAGCTCAGCCCCTGATTCGGAAGGGTTTTTCAAATTTGGCGCACTTATAGGAAACCCCGGTAAGCAAGTGCAGATTATGTACACAGCATCTTATATGATTACAGTAAAAAAGTGGTAACTCCTCCAAGTAAGTTTCTATAGCCTTAAAAATGTACGAGATGGACATGTTGTCACACATTATGAAAAGGGTAAAAACATTCGACATCACTACATACAGATAATATATGGTTCTGCAAAATACAGAATTAATGCTTTAAGTGAAACAACATCAATGCTCAAATACAAAAATGCCATATTCTTTGTTACATCTGTGCCACGTCTATTTCCAGCATCAAATTCAAGATCTGGTCCAGTGAGTTCTCTTACCTGAGAGCTTAATGCAGCGATCTTCAAGTCCAGTGCAGTTCAAAATAGCTGTGCAGGTGTCATCCTCACAGGTGAAACACGTCTTTCCATTGGGAGATGTATTAGGCAATGCTATGATGGAAGAATAATATAACAGAGACTTAACCTATTTCAGTAGAGGCAGAGAGCTCTGCCTGTTCATAACACGTTAGTTTTATTAAAATACAATGGTAGAAATTCAAGTTTAGTGAGCTTAGTGTGTCTGACTGTGGATCACCTGACTACCAATAAATCAGCCATTGGTTCATTCAGGCCTAATAAGGAAAATGTACCCATAGAAGACTTGGAAAAATAGTAATGACATTTCAGTTGACGAAACCTACTAACCGTCATGCTGCAGGTTAATGACATAAGTGTATCAGCATTAAAATGCAATGCTTAAAGACATATTGAATGGATGCTTAGTTCAGCTTAAATTGTTCACTCTTTACATTTGTCATGAAACAAGCGAATTATCAGTCGAAACAACAAACCCCTAGCTATGGAATCTAATGTACACAAAGAGAGAGAGATGTAAAGTAGATTTGTCAAAAATTGTACACTGCCGTATAAAACATCCATTCAACCATACCCTATATTTGTAAGCCATTATCTGAGGACCAATCAACACCAATTCCAACTGGATCATGTGGAGCTGGGGTCTCAAACTCCAATCCTGGAGGGCCACAGTTCCTGCTGGTTTTTGTCATTTCCTTTCAATCAGCAGCCAATTTAGGACTTGGAAACAAGATATGCAGACTTTTTAGCCAATCAGCGACTTAGATTAAGCACTTACAGTAAGTGCTAGAATACATCAAATGCCAGCAGGCACCGTGACCCTCCAGGATTTTATTATTATTATTTTTAACCACATCTAATGGCTAAGAAGCTGCTGAAGATGAACCTCAAGCCGCATCTTATCCTCTGGGTAATGTTCTTCCTAACTGACAGGCCCTGGGTTAGATATAAAGACCACTGCAGCACCACCAAGACCATCTCTACTGGCTCACCACAAGGCTCTGTAGTTTCTCCAGTGTCACTCTACACAGATGATTCCCAAAGCAACTGTCCTGAGATAACTTCCATCAAGTAATCAGATGACACAGTAATTCTGGACTCATCTAACTCCAACCCCAAGCTTCAATCTTCTGTCAGCCAGTTCCAACAGTGGAGAAGGTGTGAAGTCCATTTCTTGGACTTGTGGAGAATACTAAAGAAATCGCCATCCACTTCCGGCATGAGCCGTTCCCGCTGAGGCCCCTTACCATCGGAGCCAAAACAGTTGAAAGAGTGGAGGAGTACAGATATCTGGGTAGCATCATAGATAATAAACTGATATTTGAGGCAAACTGTCATTGAGTGCTTGAAAATTGTCAGTCAAGGCTGTATTTCCTCCGGAAACTCAGGAATTTGGACGTGAGCCAGTCAGTACTACAAACATTTTACACCTGCTTCTTTGAGTCAGTGCTGACCTTTAGCCTAACAGCTTGGTTTGGCTCATTAAGTGAAATCATGGAACTGAAGCTGGAGAGGGTGACCGTACAGGCTACTAAAAACAACTATACAGAAAATACAAAAATACAGCTGTTAGACTGCTTATGACACTGGACATCTAAAGACAGTAAAAGCAGATAGGGAACTGTTGTTGCTTTTGATGATACATTTTTCATCATAATTAATAATGAATTAATTTAATATAATATAATTTTGATCATAATACTAATAATAATAGTAAGTTTAATCATAATCATAATGTATTCCACACCACACATACCCTCACAGGAAAATAAAGGTTATTCTATATTCTATTATTAGTAGCTGTGAATGCCTATTGTTTCTGGTCAGATATATATTCTTATTATTCTTCCCCCATGACTATAGCTCAGCCCTTGATTGGGTTTTTCAAATTTGGCGCACTTATAGAAAACCCTGGTAAACAAGTGTCCAAAAGGTCTGGCACCACAGGGCCACAGGGGGGCACTATAACATGCAGTGAAAGTTAAACGGCACCAAATTTGGTACTCATGGTCCATGGACATGCCCAAACATAAACCATAATTTGTGTAATGATTGGGTAAAAAATGGCAGAGTTATTAGCCAATCAGATTCTGACATTATTCAATCTATCCACTTCACAGTGGCCTAGGACCTTGAAACGTGGTGGACACATCAGGGACAATACCCATAGGGACTGCACCAAGTTTGATGTTGATAGCCCAAAGATCGACAACACAGTACACAGTATTATCGCTATACCAGGCGGTTTCTGTGCTAGGCAGTTGTTTGCTCTGAATACCTTTCAAGGCTGCTTGCAGCTGTAATTATTCTTATTATTAGTAACGCAATGCATGTAAGCAAGGGTACATTGCTGAATTGCCTTCATAAACAGTCACCTTTATACATGGATTATATATTACATTTACATTCTTATCCAGAGCAACTTACACATTTTACATTTCTACACACTATCCATGTATACAGCTGGAGCAATTCCGGTTAAGTAGCTTGAGCTCAAGGGTACAACAAGTATGAAGTAGCTTGAGCTCAAGGGTACAACATGTACAACAACACCTGCGCCCTTCCTGTGAATTAAACCCACCACCTCTGAGTTGGAAGCCCAGTTCCATAACCATTATACTACAGTGCTGTTTAAGTTTCTCTGGGCATGACAGTCTGCTAAATGGCTAAAAGTACATAGGGAATATTTACCTGGAGGCTGTTGATCATTGCAGAGGTTGGAATCACAGCATTTGGTGTTAATCGATGTCCTTGTGATACCGATGTGAATAGATCCACTGACACAATCAGCTGGTGCTGCACATGACTTCATGCTTAATTTAGTCTGACTTGGTCCTAAAGACCAACAGATGGACACATTGAGAAACAACATCAAAAATAAAAAATCGCCATTCACAAAGACAATTAAGACTGCATGTGAAATATACAAAAATACTGTTGTCAGGAGTTGTATATCTTCATACATCAAATTATGCTATATAGCAGGAGTGTCCGATCTTATCCGAAAAGGGCCTATGTGGGTACAGGTTTTTGTTTTAGCCCAGCACTACATCACCTGATTGAATTAATGAACTAATCATGGTCTTCAATCAAGACCTCGATAAGCAGAATCAGGTGTCTTAGTGCCGAGGTACTCTGTCTGCACCCAAACCAGGTCTTTCAAGTTATTCACAGCATAAAAGAGATAGCTGTGTACACTTTGTGACATTTGACGTAGCAGAAAAATATTATTCTAAACTCAAAATATGTCACTAACCCTCCATACATGACCAGGGGTACATGAAAATGTATTGCACTTGACATTTTTTATTATTGATAAAAATATTATATTGCTGTTTGCATGACTGAAATATGTTTGGCATATTAAAAAAAAAAAAAAAACATTTCAATAGCTTTCATGTCATGTGAACAGGATTTGTTAAACTAACTTCACTGTAATTGGAGACATTTCTTTTCAATTGTTTTGGAATTTCCCATGGTCAATTAAAAAATATTCCTGTCCAAAATAGTGTCCAATTTAGGAATATTTCTTCATAATGAAAACCCTCAATCCACGTATTCTCATTTTAGACAGTATTTCAGTGGCCTTGTTGGCTGAATAGATATGTGTGTTAATGGGATTGATTTGTTGTAAAAATATATATACACAGTATAACACCAAGTCAATTAAACTAAACCGGTCATGCTGGATGATGTTGCAGGCAGCATAACACTCGCCACGGCGTCTCCAGACTCTTTCACGGCTGTCACATGTGCTCAGTGTGAACCTGCTCTCATCTGTGAAGAGAACAGGGCGCCAATGGCGAACCTGCCAATTCTGGTAAATAGAAATCGAGCTGCACGGTGCTGGGCTGTGAGCACAGGTCCCACTACAGGACGTCGGGCCCTCATGCCACCCTCATGGAGTCTGTTTCTGACAGTTTGGTCAGAAACATGCACACGAGTAGCCCGCTGGAGGTCATTTTGTAGGGCTCTGGCAGTGCTCCTTCTGTTCCTCTTTGCACAAAGGAGCAGATACCGGTCCTGCCGCTGGGTTGTTGCCCTTCTACAGCCCTGTCCAGCTCTCCTTGTGTAATGGCCCGTCTCCCGGTATCTCCTCCACACTCTTGAGACTGTGCTGGGAGACAGCAAACCTTCTTGCGACGGCACGTATAGATGTGCTATCCTGGAGGAGCTGGACTACCTGTGCAACCTGAATGGGCTGCAGATACCGCCTCATGCTACCAGTAGTGACAAGGGCACTAGCAAAATGCAAAACTAGAGAAAAATCAGTCAGGAAGGATAAAGAGAGAGAAATGGTCTGTGGCCACAACCTGCAAAACCATTTACTTTTTGGGGGTTGTCTTGCTGTTGCCTCTCCTGTCCATCTGTTGTCACTTTCATTTGCACCAAAGCAGGTGAAATTGATTCACAATCCTTTACGCTTCCTAACTGGACAGATCGATATCCCAGAAGTTGAATTGACTTGGTGTTATACTGTGTTGATTAAGTGTTCCCTTCATTTCTTTGAGCAGTGTATATATATATATATATATATATATATATATAGGCACACATTTAACGTGTTATGGTCAGGTGCTAGCAATAGCCATAACATGAAAATAAATCAATGGTAGCAACAATAAGCAGATTTTCCTTTCATTGCGAACGGAACAAATATGCACAGTACGTTAATACTTCCGGGTGCTTCACAGTTATGGTTGTCTGAGGGCATTATTTCCTGATATGCATGTCTATGGGGTCAGGTCCTAACTCGGATGCCGTATTTGGGAGTCTGCTGTTTTTAAAATGTTTCAGTGCATTTAACATTAATGTACGGTAATAGTCTTGACAACATTTTTATTTCTGCCAGAAAACTCGTCTTTGTGGCCTACGGGGTAGATTGAACGGTCAATTAGAGTAAAAGCGATTGTCACCAATTCAGTTGCCAAAATCATTTAACTTAGATCACAAATTAGTGCCAGCAGAAATTGAATTTGTATCGCAATTATTTGATTTGTATTTCACTATTTTAAATTGGATGTAATGGTTTGAAATTAAATTTAGTCTTCGTTGCAATCAATTTCACTTCGTTACAAATTCAAGTTCAATACGCTTTGTAACACACATCCAGGTGGCATACTTAGAAAAAGCAAACAAGCTAAGAATCTGTCACTGGAAACAGCTTTAATAATAACACTAGTATATATATATATTATATTATTTACATAGCACCTTTCATGTGTTAAAATGCAGCTTAAAGTGCTTTTCAAACTAAATTAAATATAATAAAAACATGATAAAAACATAATGAGCAAAGAATGACAAATTTAAAAACATTAAAATAAAATAATTTTATTAAATGATTTCAATAATTAAAGAGAAACAATGACATTATAAAATATATATCAAAATATATGATTTTTTCTTTTTTCACGTTTCTTCATCTTGCCGACATCAGCACCTCTTTGATGGAGACACGTTTGTGCACAAGGTTTTTTTCTTTTTTTCATATATATATACAGTGGTGTTCAAATAAATAGCAGTGCATTAAAAAAAAGTGAATAAAGTGCAAATATTTTTTAATAGCTTTTAGTTCCATATTTCAAATGTAGTAGAAACATTACACATTCAATTACAAATCAAAGCATTAACAAAAATTACACTGGAACAGTATTGAACACATGGTTGGCTAAGTGGCTCTAAGTCATCAAGGGTCTGAGGTATCAAACAAGCCTTAAACCATCATTCTGCTGCCAGAAATGCAGTAGATATTGATGGATCACTTTAAGGGTTGTTTCTTCTGACTCATTTTCCTTTTGAACTCTATGGAAAAATAGGTGATGGTTTGAGGTTCGTTTCTTACCTCAGACTTTTGATGACTTAGAGCCATTGAGCCAACCATGGTTTCCATACTATTCCCGTGTTTTTTTAACTTCCCAGTCGTTTTTTTTTGCCCGTCACAATTTTTTTTTAACGTGTTGCTGGCATCAAATTCTGAATTAGCATATATTTCCAGGTAAAACATTAAATATCTTTCCTTTGTACTGTTTTCAATTAAATATATGTAAAAGAGAATTTCTCATTCATTCCATTTGAAAAGATTGCATATTTGCTCAAACCATTATCACATATTTTGGATGTTTTCATCACATAATGATCTAGAAATATGTTAAAAGTCAGCACATGTGGCATAAATAAAGCGACAATTGCCCCTATAAAGACACAAATTTACAAAGGTAGGCGGTTTCTATTGAAAATCAAGCGGAAGCCTGAGTGGTCCTCGGCACCCTCTGTATACGGTCTCATTCTTTCTGAGTTCACACACGAGTATATGATGTCTGTTGCCCGACGTCATTTGCCACACCAGAGTTTATACTGTATTAAAGTAGTTGTACAGTATATCAGTCCCTCCAGGATTTTGCGATGTAGTGATCGCAACTATTAAGGCAAAATCAAGAAAACTCAGCGAAAGTCGCAAGAGCATTTTTTTCCAATCACTGCAACTTTCCTGCCACAACTGTGACTCCACCCATTGCCTTCCCACGGCCTCGTAAAAATTGAATTGAGTCTGAACAAATGTTAATACCCTGTCCAAACGACACAATATTTTAAAAAATCAGCACATGCAGAGGCATTAGATGAAGAACAGGCACCTAAACAATTTATTGACTGAGTATTTTGACCACATTGCTGCCATTGACTTACACGGTGAAAGACCTATACTGGAGCCAACCGCAGTGGCACTAGTGAGCAATGGCGGCTCCCAGCCCAACCAGGAAGTGAGCTCCAAAACGAAAGCCCAGTCTTGGCCCCTTGGTTATGACCGCAGCTCGAAGGGGCCGCAACAAAAATTATTTCAAACACAAATAGGCAACTTACAATTTTTTTTTATTAATATATCTCCACCGTTGTAGCGAGTCTCATTAAGCGGGGTCAGTTTCCCCGTCATTACTGAGAGAAAAAATGGTTTCATAATAAAAGCACATTTGGGTCCTGCTGTCGCGAGTCTCCGGGTGCGTCCCAATATTCTTCACTCCCCACCTCCCTTTCTCCACTACCCCACTACCACTCCTCTACCCGGAAGTATGTGGAGGAAGGGAGGGGAGGAGGGGAGTGGAGGAAAGGAGCCGTAAAGAAAATTGGGACAGCGAATCTGCTTCTCCGTCATCAAAATCGCCGTTGACTATTGACGAAGTTGCCCTATCATAACTTTGACTGATGCTGAGCCAATGAGTCCCAGCGCCAATCACAGATCTTATGCACGGGCAGTTCATTTAAAGCTACAAAATATTTTTTAAGTTTTCAGTAGAAGTAGCTATAAATATGTCGCCTACCTGACATTGCTGTTCACGTCGAGACACTAATTAATTGGCTATGTAATCAGTAACATTAGATCAAAGTAAAAATCTTGTAGTATAGCCTATGCAAACATAATTTACTGTAATTCCAGAATCCCAATGTTCCCTATGTCTGAACATGCAGAGCATTGAACACTAATTCACCTCATATAGGCTACTGTAGTTACACTACAACATAATATTGCCAGTTCCTTGCATATCACATAGGCAAATTCGGAAACATTGATTAATGAAACGAATTATCGTCATATTATCGGAGATATTACTCCCAATGTTCATAATATTGCAGTGGTCACACTGAAAAACAATTAGGCCTATTTCCCACTTTTTAAATCCAATTAAAAAATGTCCTTTGGAAACGAATGGTTGAATAAATTCATCAATGCATATTCACATACTGAAATAGTAGCTGTCATGCTTAGGCTATATTTATGTATAGGCTAGTCGTGTTCGTTATTGAGCAACATTAATGTGCAAACAAATTTCCCCGACTTAAATTGGCTAATTTTTACGTAAGATATGAACCACAAAAATGGACTGGCATTTTGCCATCCGTTGTAGGATGCTAGGTCCTTTGTGTGTTAATAACCTACTGAAGCGCACATCATTTCAGCTAAATATCTTGCATTGGGGCATCATTATCTTGGGGAGATTCATATAAGGCATAGTTACACATCATCACTGTTGCCTTTTCTTAAATCTCCGTGGGCTTGAGCGCGATGATGTCACCCAAAAATGTGAAAAAAACGTCCGCAGTAGGATACATCGATGTATGCTTCGCCGAAGGGGAGGAGATACTGAGTTTGAAGGCGCTTCGCTCGTCTCCTCCACTATTGGGGCAGTGGAGGGAGAGAGGACACAAAGATCGGTTTCCGGGCCACGGAGTTGAGGAGGTGGTCGTGGAGAAAGGGAGGGTGCATTCTTTGACTATTGGGACGCACCCTCCGTGTTTATACATGGGCTACTTCCGGATATCACACGAGCACAAACATACTTACTCCACAAATTACTTCACATTAACTGTGATTTTCATGTCAGAAGAAATTTACAAATAAAACAAATTTACACAATATTTCCAGTTGTGTTATACAGTACTGTTTCATTCTCACTGAACTTATATTACATATTTATTTATTGAATTACAAATATATTTTTGAAATCGCAATTGTTATTTGCAACTTTCACTAATTACCGCAACTTCATCGCAACAAACACACACAAAATATCGCACTTTGCATCGCAACTTTTAAGAAAAGCTGCCGCGAAATCAAGCATTTTAGGCCGCAACAATCACAAAAAAACTCCTGGTGGGACTGGTATATGTACAATGGGGGAAATAAGTATTGGACACGTCAACAATTTTATTATCAAACATATTTCCAATGTAGCTATTCACATGAGATTTTGACCAGACATTGGTATTAACTCAATAAAACTACACAGCTAAAGAAATTGTAACGTTCCAATTCTTTAAAAAAGTTATGTCCAATAAAGTGAAATGACACAGGAAAAAAGTATTGAACACGTTAAATTAAATGTGGTAGAAAAGCCATATTTTTTATATTTGGTTGCATATCCTTTGCATGCCATGACTTTATGATGTCTGTGACCCAACAACATCAAAAGGCTCTTGATATCTTATTTGCTGGTACTCTTACAAGCGATACTATAACAGCTCTGCATTTGAATGGATCTCTATGGGAATTGGGGGGTGAGACAAGATTTAGCTGTAAATTACACTGGAACAGAATAGAACACATGGTTGGCTAAGTGGCTCTAAGTCATCAAGGGTCTGATGTATTAAACAAGCCTTTAACCATCACTCTGCTGCCAGAAATACAGTAGATATGGATGGATAACTTGAAGGGTTTCTTCTCCTGACTTATTTTTCCATAGAGTTCAATAGGAAAATCTGTCAGGAGAAACAACCCTTAAAGTGATCCTTCCATATCTACTGTATTTCTGGCAGCAGAGTGATGGTTAAAGGCTTTTTTAATACATCAGGCCCTTGATGACTTAGAGCCACTTAGCCAACCATGTGTTCTATACCGTTCCAGTGTAATTTACAGCTAAATCTTGTCTCACCCCCCAATTCCCATAGAGATCCATTCAAATGCAGAGCTGTTATATTATCGCTTGTAAGAGTACCAGCAAATAAGATATCAAGAGCCTTTTGATGTTGTTGGGTCACAGACATCATAAAGTCATGGCATGCAAAGGATATGCAACCAAACATAAAAAATATGGCTTTTCTACCAAGTATTAAATACATTTAATTTAGCGTGTTCAATACTTTTTTCCTGTGTCATTTCACTTTATTGCACATAACTTTTTTTAAAAAATTGGAACGTTACAATTTCTTTAGCTGTGTAGTTTTATTGAGTTAATACCAATGTCTGGTCAAAATCTCATGTGAATAGCTACATATCTATCTGGAAATATGTTTGATAATAAAATTGTTGACGTGTCCAATACTTATTTCCCCCTATTGTATAGGCAAGGCAAAGTAGTCGGCAAGCAAGCAAGCAAGCTGTCATGGTTATTGGCAGCCTCGGCCGTTCTGTTCGTTTTGGTGTCGTCAGGGCGCTCTATCTGATTTTCTCCACCTCCGTTACAGTGTTTGGAGTTCACCCGGCTATTATTCCTCACACCTGTTTTGGTTTTATGCTGGTTATAAATAGCCCAGCACTTCTGCTTTCCGGCACTTCCTCTTTGCTATTTGACAAACGAAGTCGATACAGTACAGGTTTACAAGCTAACTTTTCTCTTTTAAGCTTTGCTTAAGAGATACAAGGGACTTGCTTTAGCATCTAGAGTTATTCCGTAATGAAATTGTTTTTCTCGTAGTTGCTGTCTGTCCCTCGCTTTGGTTTGCACTCTGTTCTCGTTGAGGCAGATTGCTTGTTTCTTTGTTTTTCTCTTCTGCACTCTCCCGCATTGAGAGTGAGAGAATTATCTTCTTCCCTGTTTGACTTGTCGTTTGTTTTCTTACCTCTGTTATTCACTTGCTCATATTGTAAGCGAGAGGTATTTTCTTTTCACTCGGTTCTCGAGTACGCCCTGTTATTTGGGGTTTGTTTTGTTTTGGCTTACTTTAAAGTAGTCGGAACTGGATCAAGACCGCATGTGGAGGGTTTGGTCTGTGGTATAATTTTTTTCAGCTCTCTTATCAGTGATGCTGGTGAAGCGTCTGTAGTTGTAGGCCTGGTCGTATAGGTAATTAGGTCGTATCCAGTAATTCTAACAATACCAGCTCTAATGCAAGCCTCACACTTTGTATCTGAAGCCTGACTGAGCATGTCAGAGACTGGGGCCTGATTTAATAAATGATCAATGGTGGAAAAGAGTACCCTGGAGTTACTGCCATTATCTGAAATTATCTTCAAAAAATGGGCTCTTCTCTCAGTACCTACAACCTTATTGTAGTTGGTAATTAGTTCCTTGAGAATGCTATAGTGAACCTCCAGTTTAGTCAATCTCCATTTTCTTTCAGATTTTTGTCTCAAGTTCACGAATGTTGGCATTCATCCAAGGCATTGCTTGCACATGAAACCTTTTAACAGGAGCAACCTTCTCTATTAAGGGCTGTAATGTGCTGTTAAAAGCATCAACCATTTCATGATTCGATCGGTTGGCATCATCTGAATCTAAGGAATATTCCAGAAAATCTTAATTGCGGTGCAGCATTTTAATACCGTTTTTTAATGGTAGATGCTGGTTTGCTTCTTGTTACTTTTAAAAGAGCATCCAAAAACACACAGTAATTATCAGAGATTGCGATATCTGAGACAAACATTTTATTGATGCTTATTCCCTGTGAGATAACTAGATAGAGCATATTACCATGTTTATGGGACATGTTGCATTAATTCAAGGCTATTTAAGAGGATCAAAAACTCAATTGCTTTAGAATCTGAAGTATTATTAATATGAATATTCAAACCTCCATTCACAATTATTTGAGCATATCTAGTGAAAATGACAGACATGCACCATTTTACAGATAACTTTAAAAAATATCAGCAATAGTATAAGAATGCTGGTTTGTATTTGCTAACTTTTCTATATCAAAATAAAAGTAGGTCCTTGTTGCTTTTTAAGATAATAGAATTCTGACCACAGCTGTGGTGATGGAATTTAAAATTCTGAAGGCCTGATTCACTAAAGACCTTTTAGCACAAACCAAACTAATAACGCAACCAATGACTGATGCAAAACAAATACTGGTCCATGACCAATCACTCGTCATGTTATTGCTTTTGCGTGCGCTAAAAGGTTTTGCACATGCTAAAGGTCTTCGTAAATCAGGCCCTGAATGTATCCGCTTGAAGTCACTTACCTTGCTCCCCATCGCATTGTAACACTTAGAAAAAAAACTGACCTTACACTATGGGGGTATTATTGTCCCAAAAATCAATAAATTAATTGTATAAACCTTCCACAAATAAATTTGATTCACAAATATTTTTGTAACTTTAAATAAAATAATTAGTTTCACAAATACATGCAACCGAATCACAAATACAAGCAACCGAATCACAATAATACCCCCATATTACACCTGGCAAAACAAATGAATCAAGTAATACAGTCTTGGGTATATAAGTCACCACCCCCCCAAAGGGGACTACTATTAATTAATTAATTAATTCATGAATAAAAAGAGTCATTAATTGGTCGTTCTACCTCACCTGTGGACATGGCTACTGTGGCACTGGCGCATTTTGTTTGGCTCGCAGCACATGTTTTTGTAGTCTGAGCCATGCATAGTCCTTCAATACACTGGTGACACTCCAGTGGGTATACTAAAACGCATACGATAAAAAAAAGCAGTTATATTAATATTGAAAAAATATAGATAACTGCATTGATAAAAGCACAACAATACCGACACCACAAAGGAATTATCTTCAATTGATTTTGTATCTAAACTGAAGTGGCAAATATACTTTCAGCACAAAGGCTAAAAATGGCCTTAAACTTGTAAAAACGTCATGTCTGCCCATCTGCTAAAGCTCCGTAAAAATCATATATTATCATATTTCCAAAGTTTAAAAAAAATCATATATGTTGGTTAGTATTATATTATATATTTGTATACAATTCTTATACAATCTCTCAATGTTTTTATAGGAAGTACCATGTATGTTAGGGAAGTTAAGGGAACTATTTCATTTTAGTCTGAAATCTAAATGCTAGTTCTCTACCACGTATTTAAGTTTTTATAAATGGCATATGTGATTTTTACAAGATATTTACAGACCGTTTGCATATGGGTGTGGCCGAAGACTGGGTTAGCCACGTAGCCTATGCTATTACAATCATTTCAATTCACATTGTTGGTTGCCAATTTTCCCGACAAGAGCAGCTTTTAATTGTATTACCTTTGGAGAAGAGCGCGCACGCAAGGGCGAGGCTGACTAGCAGTTGCATCGTGTCTTGTATGATTCTCGCAATTCAAGGGCAGCAGCAGCAACAACAGAACAGGATGCCAGCATGGGACAGTTCAGACTTTCAGTCCTCTTCAATCCCTTTTATCCCCTGGCTGTCTGTCTTGGGGGTCCGGGGGAGGGGATGGGTGGAGTCAGCATAGCATGAAGCAATTCAATGGGAACGAGCGAGACCATTTATGTACTGTGAGCTTGAGAGGCGTAACCCCCGTCCAAAGGCACAATGGATCCGACCACTTGTGATAAATCGAAACGGAAAACACAACTGTAACTGAATTTTCCCATGTACCCTAGCCTATCTGCAGCTCGGAGTAGGGGGCGTGTCGAAAGCATGGTTCTATTGGTCAACAAAGTGATTTGGAAATAGTTCCGTTTTAGAATGTACAACAGAACCGTTTTGGGCAAAATATGTAGGCGAATTGTAGCAGCAAAGTTCAGCTGCAAAAGCTCTTCAAATAAATTAGGGAAGAAAGCTATATCACTAAGTATGTTAATAGCCTGTATGCTGCTCCAAGGTACGAGTCTGTGATTTAACCTATTATTAAGCTATTGTTTTTATATTTATTTAACATGTATTCCTGCATGGGTTTGGTTGGAACTGTCAAAGACAAAAGCGCTTCAAATTAGGCTAGGGAAGAAAGTTATATACAGAAACTAAGCACGTTAATACCGAAGCATTTAAGTTAGGCTATATGAGTTACGAGTCTTATTTCACTTATTATTAGGCTGTTATTTAAATATATATATATTTTTTAAATGTAGCCTACTCTTGGGTTTAATTAACGCATTCACGAGTTGTTTCGTTTGTTTTTATTCATTGCGTTTTTACAGTATAATTTTTAAATAATATGGTCGCACAATAAACTCTTTGAAAGTGTTAAAACTCACAATTCTATAAACTACTCTATGATCCCAATGTTATAGCGACAACGGCTCCTTATTTTGTAACATGACATAAGTTATAACATAGGCTCAATCACAAGGACAACTCTGCACGTTCTATGTGTTCGACGGAAATCCAGACGACAACGAATAACTGTCGGTATTCTTATCCTGGCAAAAAAAATGTTTTAGGCGAGAAAAAACGTAGACTTCACTGTGTTTCAGCTTCTGTTTAGTACTTTTTTCAGTAATACTTAGAGTAATTCTGACTCCCATCAAACTCCCAAGGGTTACTTTGCCTTACAGAAGAGACAAGAATTATGCCTGTAGTTACAGTAACCATTATATTTTCAAGCTTGTGTTCAGAAAAGGTGATGCTAGAGGGGTTGACAAAGTTTTAAAAGCAATGTTTAAGTTGACGTTATATAATAATACGGTTTAGATAAGTAATATTTTATATTTGTTTTGTTTTTCACGTATACACAATAAAGAATATAAATAAATAATGGATAGGATGTCAGATTTAGTCTTTTAACAACAGTTACTTTTATTTTCTCATGCAATATTTTAGTTTAACAATGACTATAGAACACATTTTGGAGAAAATGACGTGATGTATATCGTTATGGTGGAAATGTCAGAAAATATTGTGATAAAATTTTTAGGCCATATCGCCCACCCCTAGATTAAACATACATCTTGAATGTAATTTTAACATCACACTCTTCTGCACACCAGTTTTAGCAAGGCTTATTAGTGGTAAACAGTTTTATAGTTAATCAAAGGTCAATCTCTCTCTCTCTCTCTCCCCCTCTCCCTCTCCCTCCCTCTGCTCTCTGGCATAAGCTGTTTTACTATTGTAATTTGTTTTTGGTCCGGGCAGCACTGGCTCAGGGCAGCAGTGCTGTATCTGCCCTTGCAGGAAGGGGGGCAGGGTCTTATCGACCTGGAGAGCCGTGTGATGGCCTTTCGCTTGCAGGCTACACAGAGGCTGCTTTACCATGCAGCTATGAGCTGGAGGGAGACCGCCTGTACCCTGCTGAGGATGGCAGGGGTTATGGGACTGGATCGGCACCTCTTCCTACTGAGCATGCAGGGGGCAAGCATGGTGGGCATTCCTGCTTTCTACACCTCAATGTTGAGGGTGTGGTCAGATGTTTTTATCAAACAGCTGGAGGAGCCTCTGTTTGACAGCCCGCTGCTGAGACTGTCATCACAAGCATTGGCCAGCCTTAGGGGTCACTCTTATCTCTTTTCCACTGGTCAAGTGTACCGTACTGGACCCGTACTGGTCCACATTAAACGGCTGCGGTACTGTACAGAATCAGTACCCTTTCATTTTCCACTTAAAAGGTCAGTCGCTGTAGTCTCCTTTGCGTAAGAGAGCAACGCTTGGATCATCATCCTACGACGTCACAAAAATACGTCTTAAAAACTTTCATTCCAGCTCCTGAGGGAGCAACTTATCAGCGTCAGTATGAAACAGCAGCAGCAGCAGTCCCTGCACAATAACCTGGTAGAGGCTGAGAACAGGAAGCTAAATGAACCGAAGGGTCTGAAATAAGCATTTTTAATTAGCTGGCCAGAGGATGGAGAAGCGGATGGCATATTGAATGGCAGCAGAATTCCCTTCCACCTTGTGATTAGTCCCGATTCCCCAGATCATTGATCTTATTGATTTTGTGGCAGATATAATCAAATGTGTTACTGACAGCGTACAGGACATTTCAAGGAGTCCTTCTGCTCCTGAGAAGTGCCCCAGCGCTTTCCGCACGTCTCTCGCCAGGCAGGAGCCAGACACTGCGGCCACTGAAAGCTGACCGGGTGGCCTTGGCACCTCTTCAGCACTGACTGTCTGCATTAAATTTGAGGCACAATCTCTCTCTCTTTTTTCCCTCTCTTTCTCTTTCTCTCTCTGTCTCTTGTTTCTTTCTTTCTCTCGTGATCCTCCGGGGACAGGAAGAGTCTCCCATCTTGAGCAAACGCTGTTCGTAACAGACGCTGTTCGTAACAGACGCTGTTCGTAACAGACGCTGTTTGTAACAGACGCTCTTTGCTGCCCATGGAGGCTCCCCATCGATCCGCCCCGGCTAAACCAACCAGGCTTCATCTGCAGCCTCCGTGCGCACTTTATCTGAAAAGATAAAATGTATTCCGACCTCATGTGGCGTAATTGTGTTTGGGGTTTTTGGAACAGCATCGGCACTACTCAGCCTCCCCCCGGACTCTTTGGCCCCGACGTTGTGGAGTCAGAGGCTCTTTGTGCATTGAGTTTGACTCGCTGCATTTCTGCCAGGGTCTCTGCCTCAACTGGCCAAGGAGGGGGGGGGGGGGGGCTATGCCAGACCCTCCTCACTGTCTCTATTGAGGGAGCCTCACTTCCTGTTTGGTGCGGAGTTGCGTTGCGGAAGATTCTGGAAGGCAGCTGCTTTGGAGGTCTGCCCAGTTTTTTTGTTTTTTCCCCCCCACCCTCCCTTCTCGGTAAAAGTCCACATTCCTATAAGCTCCCTGGCTTTTTTGGGCTGACTGAGAGAAGGCATTTTGTAAAGGGGTGATCCTGTGCACCGTTTTTTAACTGCCGGCTGTCACTTAAACATGAGGGGCACTAAACTCATTTAATTCGTGTCTCCATGGAGATGGGAGACTTCTCGGACAGGCGGAGATTTTGCTCTTTGACCTTTTCATCGTTTCAAAAACCAATCGGAGTACCCCCCCCCCCCAACCACCACGAGCTCCCGCCAAACAATTTTTTAAATAACACAACAAACAACGGCGTGCAACTGAAATTAGCCTTCTCACTTTAATATCTCAGTTTCTCAATTAGATTTACAACCTTTAGCTTTCAAAAATAATAATCATTGGGCTATACAACAAATGCTGCATCAAGCGCGACGTGCTCTTTCGGCACGAACACGCAGCCTATTAAAACAATGTCCCTGACTTCCCTCGATATGATATACGGCATTTTCTATTAGCCATGATGTTGCAAGCGCATTGCTAGTCAAATTAGTTTTTTTAAAGACATTGTTATAAAGTTGTTACTTTAATACTTCTCATAGCCACTAGGATGGATGCATTTTATTGCTGTAGTTTGACTTGTCAAAGAGCATTGCACTATGGTTAAATAAGATATGAAATTAACTTTTTCACCCACTGGTCAGTGGCTTGTGAGTTATAAAAATCACCATCCATCTTCAACATTTTACTATCCACATTATCTTTTACAATACAACACAACCTGGTTGGTTACCTGCCAAAGTGGCTGCTAGAGTAGAAAATCTTAATGGACACAATCAAAATTTGACCAGCATTTGACTGGTGGCGGGTGTTAATTTCACACGCTGGTTAAACCATTGGTTAAGGGCTTGGTAGAGTGCTCGTTCCGGTTAGTCGCTGTTCGAGTGCACAGGTGGACCCCACGGCCTGGGATCAAACCCTGACCGTGACTGTGCGTAACTGCCAGTAGTGTTTCTACGGGTAGAAACACTTGGATAAATATGGGATACAGGTGCTTTCACACCTGTGTGTGGTTCCTGAATTGATGAAGGAATTAATTAAGTAAGTAAAATGGATGGGGTTGTGTGCAAAAGTGCTGGACCATCCTGGGGCCTCATGTATAAAACTCTGAGTAAAAGAATGCGTAAAAGAACGGTGTCGCCGTATCAGACTGCCTGCAAACGTTGCGTAAGCATGGTCCAGAGGTACGCAGGTTCTCTTATGTTATACATGTGAATTTCTGCGTGGAAACTCGTTTACGCAGCTTTCTGAGGGCATTTCTCTGCTCAGCACTGTTTATACATGTGGCCCCTGGGTTCAGCACTGTTTATACATGTGGCCCCTGGGTTCAGCACTGTTTATACATGTGGCCCCTGGGTTCAGCACTGTTTATACATGTGGCCCCTGGGTTCAGCACTGTTTATACATGTGGCCCCTGGGTTCAGCACTGTTTATACATGTGGCCCCTGGGTTCAGCACTGTTTATACATGTGGCCCCTGGGTTCAGCACTGTTTATACATGGGGCCCCTGGGTTCAGCACTGTTTATACATGTGGCCCCTGGGTTCAGCACTGTTTATACATGTGGCCCCTGGGTTCAGCACTGTTTATACATGTGGCCCCTGGGTTCAGCACTGTTTATACATGGGGCCCCTGGGTTCAGCACTGTTTATACATGGGGCCCCTGGGTTCAGCACTGTTTATACATGGGGCCCCTGGGTTCAGCACTGTTTATACATGGGGCCCCTGGTTGCATATTATTATGGCTGGCATGGCTAGAAGACAAGATCCTGAAAGAGAGATGATTTTTAGGGGTTAAGAGTTTGACAGGAGCTTCAGTGATTAAGATGCTTCATCTCACAAGGAACAGCGTCTAAGGCGATATTGTGATGAAATTCTGAGGGAAATGCATCATCAACAAATGGCACCTGTGGTTACTCCTGGATTGTGCATTTGAGGCACAAGGTTAAATGGGTGATAAACTACAAATTGATTGACTGCAGAATTCGAGCTGGGGCGGGAGAGTCTCATCAACAACTATAAACTGAGAACGCTGCAGAACAGCGCGCAAACAACTCATTACACCGGGCACTGCACGTTTGAGAGTATGCTACACTGTTGCAAATACGTATATTATGGGATGTATTATTGTGTGTCTATCTTTCTGGCTACTGCCTTACACACACAGGTGTTCATCGTTCACAATACATTTAGAAATAAAATAATTTATTACATTCATTTTATTATTCAATGTGATCCTGTATCAAAGAGAGGGAAAGGTCTGTCCGAGCCATTTGGCTATGCCTTGCTTTGTCAAATCCCGAACAATAATTATTAACGAACAATGTTAATCTAAAATAACACGGCTACTAAAATATGTTATCCATAAAGGCACATCCGACAAAAAAAGCATGAAGACTTTTAACATGGAAAACTATTCCGTGAGAAAAGCAGTCTGGTTTGAAATAAGGAAAGAATGGGACGCTGCGCTGGTTCAGTCATTGCTAGAAGTACAAAAAATGTTACTTTGGAAACGAACAAATAAAGAAAACGGCAGACACAGCTCACTTCGTTTCCCTTCTCTCTCAGAATGGTACATCCCTCACTGAGCCCCCATGTCATCTTGAGCGTCTTTGCCGCGGGAGATGGATAATCGTTAGGCGCTGTAGCTACTTGAGCAGAAGCAATTTCCCAGTGTTCGTGGATTTTGGTCAAAGATTTATTCCATTCTCGACGCATTTGCGCTTCGCCACGGCGCAAAGACGGTCATGGATGGAGTCGGGAGCAACAGGACCATGTCCTACAGCCGATGGAGTTACGACAGGTAAGCTGCGTTTTATTGTTTTTTTTTTTATTGCACGGTTTCATATTGTATAAACGATGCCAAGTCGTTTTGGAAAATGGACCGATTTATATAACCAGTTTTTACTTTATTGGAAACAAAAGATATAGTGACATTGTCACATATAGTGACAATTTCAGTGTTTGGTTTCAGCAGTGATTTATTTGAGTCGGTGATACATACTGTTGGTACAGATTGAACGCAGCAGGGGGGTTTGTATTGGGCTCAGACTATTTACTGCTGATAAATTCAGTTCGACAACATTGTCTTCTCTAGCCAGTCACCTCGCAGGCTATGTGTTAGTTATTTCAGTCTGGCTGTGTCAACTGAAATTAGCCTTCTCACTTTAATATCTCAGTTTCTCAATTAGATTTACAACCTTTAGCTTTCAAAAATAATAATCATTGGGCTATACAACAAATGCTGCATCAAGCGCAACGTGCTCTTTCGGCACGAACGCGCAGCCTATTAAAACAATGTCCCTGACTTCCCTCGATATGATATACGGCATTTTCTATTAGCCATGATGTTGCAAGCGCATTGCTAGTCAAATTCGTTTTTTTAAAGACATTGTTATAAAGTTGTTACTTTAATACTTCTCATAGCCACTAGGATGGATGCATTTTATTGCTGTAGTTTGACTTGTCAAAGAGCATTGCACTATGGTTAAATAAGATATGAAATTAACTTTTTCACCCACTGGTCAGTGGCTTGTGAGTTATAAAAATCACCAGCCATCTTCAACATTTTACTATCCACATTATCTTTTACAATACAACACAACCTGGTTGGTTACCTGCCAAAGTGGCTGCTAGAGCAGAAAATCTTAATGGACACAATCAAAATTTGACCAGCATTTGACTGGTGGCGGGTGTTAATTTCACACGCTGGTTAAACCATTGGTTAAGGGCTTGGTAGAGTGCTCGTCCCGGTTAGTCGCTGTTCGAGTGCACAGGTGGACCCCACGGCCTGGGATCAAACCCTGACCGTGACTGTGCGTAACTGCCAGTAGTGTTTCTACGGGTAGTTGTTGAAAGGTAGAAACACTTGGATAAATATGGGATACAAAGTTTACTAAAAGCAGGTGCTTTCACACCTGTGTGTGGTTCCTGAATTGATGAAGTAATTAATTAAGTAAGTAAAATGGATGGGGTTGTGTGCAAAAGAGCTGGACCGTCCTGGGGCCTCATGTATAAAACTCTGAGTAAAAGAATGCGTAAAAGAACGGTGTCGCCGTATCAGACTGCCTGCAAACATTGCGTAAGCATGGTCCAGAGGTACGCAGGTTCTCTTATGTTATACATGTGAATTTCCTCGTGGAAACTCGTTTACGCAGCTTTCTGAGGGCATTTCTCTGCTCAGCACTGTTTATACATGTGGCCCCTGGTTGCATATTATTATGGCTGGCATGGCTAGAAGACAAGATCCTGAAAGAGAGATGATTTTTAGGGGTTAAGAGTTTGACAGGAGCTTCAGTGATTAAGATGCTTCATCTCACAAGGAACAGCGTCTAAGGCGATATTGTGATGAAATTCTGAGGGAAATGCATCATCAACAAATGGCACCTGTGGTTACTCCTGGATTGTGCATTTGAGGCACAAGGTTAAATGGGTGATAAACTACAAATTGATTGACTGCAGAATTCGAGCTGGGGCGGGAGAGTCTCATCAACAACTATAAACTGAGAACGCTGCAGAACAGCGCGCAAACAATTCATTACACCGGGCACTGCACGTTTGAGAGTATGCTACACTGTTGCAAATACGTATATTATGGGATGTATTATTGTGTGTCTATCTTTCTGGCTACTGCCTTGCACACACACGTGTTCATCGTTCACAATACATTTAGAAATAAAATAATTTATTACATTCATTTTATTATTCAATGTGATCCTGTATCAAAGAGAGGGAAAGGTCTGTCCGAGCCATTTGGCTATGCCTTGCTTTGTCAAATCCCGAACAATAATTATTAACGAACAATGTTAATCTAAAATAACACGGCTACTAAAATATGTTATCCATAAAGGCACATCCGACAAAAAAAAGCATGAAGACTTTTAACATGGAAAACTATTCCGTGAGAAAAGCAGTCTGGTTTGAAATAAGGAAAGAATGGGACGCTGCGCTGGTTCAGTCATTGCTAGAAGTACAAAAAAATGTTACTTTGGAAACGGACAAATAAAGAAGACGGCAGACACAGCTCACTTCGTTTCCCTTCTCTCTCAGAATGGTACATCCCTCACTGAGCCCCCATGTCATCTTGAGCGTCTTTGCCGCGGGAGATGGATAATCGTTAGGCGCTGTAGCTACTTGAGCAGAAGCAATTTCCCAGTGTTCGTGGATTTTGGTCAAAGATTTATTCCATTCTCGACGCATTTGCGCTTCGCCACGGCGCAAAGACGGTCATGGATGGAGTCGGGAGCAACAGGACCATGTCCTACAGCCGATGGAGTTACGACAGGTAAGCTGCGTTTTATTGTTTTTTTTTTTATTGCACGGTTTCATATTGTATAAACGATGCCAAGTCGTTTTGGAAAATGGACCGATTTATATAACCAGTTTTTACTTTATTGGAAACAAAAGATATAGTGACATTGTCACATATAGTGACAATTTCAGTGTTTGGTTTCAGCAGTGATTTATTTGAGTCGGTGATACATACTGTTGGTACAGATTGAACGCAGCAGGGGGGTTTGTATTGGGCTCAGACTATTTACTGCTGATAAATTCAGTTCGACAACATTGTCTTCTCTAGCCAGTCACCTCGCAGGCTATGTGTTAGTTATTTCAGTCTGGCTGTGTTAATGTAGCCTACGTGATCCCTATTTACGAACCCCAACCGCTAATGTTGCAGCCAAGTCTGCGGGTTTCTTCAGTGTATGATTTAAATCGGTGCGTAAATTAAATATGTCCTTAGGCATCTAGTGTTACGTACGTTCTCTCACCACGGACGGCATCCATGCGTGCACGGTGTTTTCCCGTTTCGGTGAGCCCGGATTTTATTGTAGCTGTTACAGTATAAAAGAGCACGAATTCGTAAAAGCTATTTTGAAAACACCACATATTTTAAAGTCCCACCAGACAATCCGCTCCGTTTTCTTAACATTGAATGTTCTGCCTCTCTTACATTGCAGCCAAAACATTCCGATCTGATGCACTTTGAGAAAGTTCTTGAAGTGCCAAGTACACTACTGCAGTAATGAATGTTCCGTACAGATAGCAGCAGAGGCTCATGTTGTGTAGAGAGGATGGAAGGAACGCAGGTCAGGAGCTGAGTATCTGGTAGATCTGTAGAATCTGTGACATCATGCAGTCGCTGTGCCACATACCCACACTAGCCAGCCAGAAATATGAGCATGTTTAGTTAAAACTGAAGATGGTCATCTAAACATGCACATAACATGGTTTAAAGTGATGAACATGCACATACCCTGGTTTAGAGTGATCTAAACATGGACATAACCTGGTTTAAAGTGATCAACATGCTGCATGGGGGTGTTCAGTAGGGCTACGTGGGGGCGTTCAGTAGGGCTGCGTGGGGGCGTTCAGTAGGGCTGCGTGGGGGCGTTCAGTAGGGCTGCGTGGGGGCGTTCAGTAGGGCTGCGTGGGGGCGTTCAGTAGGGCTGTGTGGGGGTGTTCAGTAGGGCTGCGTGGGGGCGTTGAGAATGTACTGAATGCACACTAATTCCAAACAAGGCGCTTGTTTCACAGTGAGCCTGGCATCTCTCCCGGATCCCAGCATGTGCTAGACACCCCTTCCATGTTTATCTTTCAAAATAAAGTAAACCCATCTTGCACCACAGATTCCTAAGAAGATGAATGCAGCTCTGATAAGAATTTGAGAAAATATACAGCCTCACTGGCCCGTACGGATCCTTTTCCAGCCTCACTGGCCCGTACGGATCCTTTTCCAGCCTCACTGGCCCGTACGGATCCTTTTCCAGCCTCACTGGCCCGTACGGATCCTTTTCCAGCCTCACTGGCCCGTACGGATCCTGTTCCAGCCTCACTGGCCCGTACGGATCCTTTTCCAGCCTCACTAGCCCGTACGGATCAGTGGCCGAACCCCCTCAGATTGATTTAGCGCTGATTCCGTTAGGTGTGAACAATGCTGATTTTACTCTCACTCCTCATCACTCAGCCTGTTCATGCTCCTGGGTTTCACGTTTTTATTGATGTTATTATTATGGAAAAGTACTGAATGCACACTTGAAAGATAGCTTGACAGGTGCATCGGAGAAACAAGAACCGAAGTCAATGAAAGGGTCTCATTCATTAAGAGCTGTCACTCAGCTGTATAGTGTTAATGTTGCTACTTAAATACGGCCGTAGATTTAAGTACTGAGTGATTATGAGATATTGCAGGCCTTATAGAACAGTATTATTCTGCATTAAACAAAATACTGTACAAACAGCCTTGTTCTGTGGAACATCTGTGGGGTTACGGTAACGGTGTAGAGACGCCGGGGACTTTAGTTATAAGATCATATTAGAACTCAGCAGACCAGTACAGGCAGTACTCACCTCATTAACATTCCAGCTCCGTTTTGACAGGAAATATAGTTTTGAATCTCCTTGGAATATGCAAATGAGCACATTACAATATTGCAATGCACCAAATGAACCGGATTTTGTGTGCACACCGCCAATTGGAATATTAACAAGTTTCACATTTCCTGTGTTTTATGAAACTTCCACCTTCTCTTCAGTGGATGACCATGAAAGAGTGTGTGAGTGTGTGTGTGTACATGTTTACGTGCATGCGCAAGTGTGTATATAAGTGTGTGTGTGCGTGTGCGTGTGTGTGGGTATGTGCATTTGTGCATGTGTGTTGAACGTATGTGCATGGAGATATAGTTAAAGAATGACTGGACGACTTCATAGACATGGCTTTAGATATAGGTAAAGAAGTCGGCTCTGTTGGTTAGCGTATGGAAGGTACCACAGACCCCCCGAGGTGAGAGCTGAGCTGTGAGGTTTCATTGAATGACCCTCGGTGTTGGTTGGCCTCTCCAGATGTTGGGAAAGGCATTTACCCCAGGTCAGCCCTCTCTGCTGCTGGCTACCTGTTTCCGTGGTTACTGTGCATTTACCCCAGGTCAGCCCTCTCTGCTGCTGGCTACCTGTTTCCGTGGTTACTGTGCATTTACCCCAGGTCAGCCCTCTCTGCTGCTGGCTACCTGTTTCCGTGGTTACTGTGCATTTACCCCAGGTCAGCCCTCTCTGCTGCTGGCTACCTGTTTCTGTGGTTACTGTGCATTTACCCAGGTCAGCCCTCTCTGCTGCTGGCTACCTGTTTCCGTGGTTACTGTGCATTTACCCCAGGTCAGCCCTCTCTGCTGCTGGCTACCTGTTTCCGTGGTTACTGTGCATTTACCCCAGGTCAGCCCTCTCTGCTGCTGGCTACCTGTTTCCGTGGTTACTGTGCATTTACCCCAGGTCAGCCCTCTCTGCTGCTGGCTACCTGTTTCCGTGGTTACTGTGCGTTTACCCCAGGTCAGCCCTCTCTGCTGCTGGCTACCTGTTACCGTGGTTACTGTGCATTTACCCCAGGTCAGCCCTCTCTGCTGCTGGTTACCTGTTACCGTGGTTACTGTGCATTTACCCCAGGTCAGCCCTCTCTGCTGCTGGCTGCCTGTTTCCGTGGTTACTGTGCATTTACCCCAGGTCAGCCCTCTCTGCTGCTGGCTACCTGTTACCGTGGTTACTGTGCATTTACCCCAGGTCAGCCCTCTCTGCTGCTGGCTACCTGTTACCGTGGTTACTGTGCATTTACCCCAGGTCAGCCCTCTCTGCTGCTAGCTGCCTGTTTCCGTGGTTACTGTGCATTTACCCCAGGTCAGCCCTCTCTGCTGCTGGCTACCTGTTTCCGTGGTTACTGTGCATTTACCCCAGGTCAGCCCTCTCTGCTGCTGGCTACCTGTTTCCGTGGTTACTGTGCATTTACCCCAGGTCAGCCCTCTCTGCTGCTGGCTACCTGTTTCCGTGGTTACTGTGCTGTTTTACCACTCATACAGGCTCAGAGCTTGGAGATGAATGTCAGGCGCTAGCTGTGCTAATGCACTAATTGCTGTTCTGTAATCAGGCAACAGGAGAAGGTGATGCTCCCCTGTGAATCAGCACTGAGCTGCCGCAGAGAGAGTGAGAAGCAGGAGATATGGATACAGCAACCAGAGAGGAAAACACCTAAAGAGTGACCATGGCCTCCAGTAATACAGTCACATCTGGTGTGTAGATCCAGCATACATGGTTTATATTATTATATTACTATTTCAAGGGAGAGAAATAACAGATTTAAAGGAGAATCGTTTATCTTTCTGGGTTCATCATTAGTAATTTCGGATGTTTCAATGAACGTAGGACACCCTGGCTGGGTAATCTTTTTATTTATTTAAATGAATTGGTTTGGAACAATTTGTGCTCAGAAATGAATATGAATTAGCATGAGTGACGGGTGTATTAAAGCTGCATGCAGACAGAGCAGAAGGTGTGGAAGATAAGAGACACTGGGGCTGGTATTGCGTGCTGATTGGTCCATCGTACTGTGGGCGTGCGGACTAATGCAGCCACGGGTGTAACATAACAGGAGAGAATCCTCAACATTTTCTACCATCAGACATACTGAAGAGCGGCATGCTCTAAATTGCTCATAGGTATGAGTGTGTGAGTGAATGGTGTGTGTGCCCTACAATGGATTGGCGACCTCTCCATGGTGTATTCCTGCCTCTCGCCCAATGCATGCTGGGATAGGCTCCAGCCCCCCCGGCAACCCTGACCAGGAATAAGCGGATTAGATGATGAATGGATGGTGACATACTGTATGTGGACGGCTGCAGCATCTGCTGGTTATTGGTGTGATTCGTATACGTCATTGACTGGCTAAAGAATCCACAGACCCTTGTTCTCAAACCTCCTCGTTACAGGTGTCAGAGGAGAGTTGCAGGTTAGCTTCCCAGGTAAGACACTGCCGTTGTACCCTTGAGCAAGGTACTGAACCTGAATTTGTTCAGTATCCAGCTGTATGAATGGGTGCAGTGTAAATGCTAGTTGTGTGTAAATTGCTCTGGATAACAGCGCCTGCTAAATGCCTGTGATGTAAAAGGAGAGGATCATTATTCAAATTGTCGTCTCAAGTCAGTAAACACTGCTGTGAGCCAAGAACGTTTTATTTTATTTATTTAACCTGCTCTGGTGACCCCCCTCTCTCCTGTGCAGTGTCCCATTTAATGAAAGCCTTGATATCTGACATGGTAGCTAGGTTACCACGTAGCACACTTGTATTCTGGAATAAAAATGGCCCCATAAATGAGACTGAACCTTTTTAAAGATAGATGGCGAATATAATTCCCTGAGTTCACCCGTCTTCCATGGAGTTTGTTTATGTCTTTCTCTTCTTTATAACGTGTCCTCAGAAACGGGGTGCTTCGAATGAGTCCTCGTTTAATCGGTTCTGTGTTTATACTGGCAAATGGACCTCAGGCAGAATGAGCTCTCCCTCCAACGTGGCCTCCTGGGTGTCTCAGTAAACCCATAAACCTGCTTAGTTTGAAAAGGGACCTTTTCAGCAGTCTGTATGTGCATTAATCTTGTGTTTTTATGAGATCAGCGCCCCCATGTGTGCCGGAGGAATACCGCACTCCTAGAGTGAAAGGGAGGAAAGGAAACGTGAGAAATGATCCACTTAAATACATTTTCTAAAAGCGTGTTGTCAACTCTTTACTGAACACGTGTACGCTTTCAGATTTCTGCTTGCAACAAAGTAGAAAACCGGGCGTTATGAATTTAAAAAGGAAATCTCTCATTGAGGTTAACGTCGCTGGCTAGTGTGAACGTGCCACTGCTTTTGTTTGGTTTGTTTCAGGCAACGCTAATGATTCAGAATGCCTGCTAATCCAGATTAAGTCTGTAATCTCAAATTATTCATTTTATTGCTCATTTTCTGGTTAATTACTTTAATTTAATCCCCAATGTCAGGCCTCATTCATTATTTGTGCCATGTCCCCACACATTCTGCGCTCACATGGGAACAGTAAGATTTAGCCAGTAAACGGTGGGACGTGTTACTGCCAGTTCCTGCTGGGATGTCTGCCTTTTTTTAATTTCAGTATTGGCAATTCCCCTCGGTCCAATTAAACAATTATCCTTATTTATTTACGCCTACATTTACTAACGCCCACTGCAGTAAACATTCTGTGTGTGTATGCATACCATTTACTAACGCCCACTGCAGTAAACATTCTGTGTGTGTATGCATACCATTTACTAACGCCCACTGCAGTAAACATTCTGTGTGTGTATGCATACCATTTACTAACGCCCACTGCAGTAAACATTCTGTGTGTGTATGCATACCATTTACTAACGCCCACTGCAGTAAACATTCTGTGTGTGTATGCATACCATTTACTAACGCCCACTGCAGTAAACATTCTGTGTGTGTATGCATACCATTTACTAACGCCCACTGCAGTAAACATTCTGTGTGTGTATGCATACCATTTACTAACGCCCACTGCAGTAAACATTCTGTGTGTGTATGCATACCACATTGTTTTCTCTCTTCAGCGACTCAGTGATGCATTTTTATACTGAGTAAATTGTTGTGCTAATTAAGGAGTTAACAGCACAGCATGTGCTGGCCTTGGCTCTAATGTTTTCAGAATTCAGTGAGGATGTTGAGCTCATTCAGTTTATTCACAACAAGCAGCTCTCCAGGCCCAGGGCTGAGGACCCCGGCTCGTTTCCCCAAACAAAAATGCAGTGATAACCAGACTGCCCCCTAGAGAGCCAGCAGAATTATGCACACTGCTGTAGTAGCATTATACACACTGCTGTAGTAGCATTACTGCTGTAGTAGCATTATACACACTGCTGTAGTAACATTATACACACTGCTGTAGTAGCATTACTGCTGTAGTAGCATTATACACACTGCTGTAGTAACATTATACACACTGCTGTAGTAGCATTATACACACTGCTGTAGTAGCATTATACACACTGCTGTAGTAACATTATACACACTGCTGTAGTAACATTATACACACTGCTGTAGTAACATTATACACACTGCTGTAGTAACATTATACACACTGCTGTAGTAACATTATACACACTGCTGTAGTAACATTATACACACTGCTGTAGTAGCATTATACACACTGCTGTAGTAGCATTATACACACTGCTGTAGTAACATTATACACACTGCTGTAGTAGCATTATACACACTGCTGTAGTAACATTATACACACTGCTGTAGTAACATTATACACACTGCTGTAGTAGCATTATACACACTGCTGTAGTAACATTACTGCTGTAGTAACATTATACACAGTGCTGTAGTAACATTATACACACTGCTGTAGTAACATTATACACACTGCTGTAGTAGCATTATACACACTGCTGTAGTAGCATTATACACACTGCTGTAGTAACATTATACACACTGCTGTAGTAACATTATACACACTGCTGTAGTAACATTATACACACTGCTGTAGTAACATTATACACACTGCTGTAGTAACATTATACACACTGCTGTAGTAGCATTATACACACTGCTGTAGTAGCATTATACACACTGCTGTAGTAGCATTATACACACTGCTGTAGTAGCATTATACACACTGCTGTAGTAACATTATACACACTGCTGTAGTAGCATTATACACACTGCTGTAGTAGCATTATACACACTGCTGTAGTAACATTATACACACTGCTGTAGTAACATTATACACACTGCTGTAGTAACATTATACACACTGCTGTAGTAGCATTATACACACTGCTGTAGTAACATTATACACACTGCTGTAGTAGCATTATACACACTGCTGTAGTAGCATTATACACACTGCTGTAGTAACATTATACACACTGCTGTAGTAGCATTATACACACTGCTGTAGTAGCATTATACACACTGCTGTAGTAACATTATACACACTGCTGTAGTAACATTATACACACTGCTGTAGTAGCATTATACACACTGCTGTAGTAACATTATACACACTGCTGTAGTAACATTATACACACTGCTGTAGTAACATTATACACACTGCTGTAGTAGCATTATACACACTGCTGTAGTAGCATTATACACACTGCTGTAGTAACATTATACACACTGCTGTAGTAACATTATACACACTGCTGTAGTAACATTATACACACTGCTGTAGTAGCATTATACACACTGCTGTAGTAACATTATACACACTGCTGTAGTAACATTATACACACTGCTGTAGTAACATTATACACACTGCTGTAGTAGCATTATACACACTGCTGTAGTAACATTATACACACTGCTGTAGTAGCATTATACACACTGCTGTAGTAGCATTATACACACTGCTGTAGTAACATTATACACACTGCTGTAGTAACATTATACACACTGCTGTAGTAGCATTATACACACTGCTGTAGTAACATTATACACACTGCTGTAGTAGCATTATACACACTGCTGTAGTAACATTATACACACTGCTGTAGTAGCATTATACACACTGCTGTAGTAACATTATACACACTGCTGTAGTAACATTATACACACTGCTGTAGTAACATTATACACACTGCTGTAGTAGCATTATACACACTGCTGTAGTAACATTATACACACTGCTGTAGTAACATTATACACACTGCTGTAGTAACATTATACACACTGCTGTAGTAACATTATACACACTGCTGTAGTAACATTATACACACTGCTGTAGTAAGTAGTAGCATTATACACACTGCTGTAGTAACATTATACACACTGCTGTAGTAACATTATACACACTGCTGTAGTAACATTATACACACTGCTGTAGTAACATTATACACACTGCTGTAGTAACATTATACACACTGCTGTAGTAGCATTATACACACTGCTGTAGTAACATTATACACACTGCTGTAGTAACATTATACACACTGCTGTAGTAGCATTATACACACTGCTGTAGTAACATTATACACACTGCTGTAGTAACATTATACACACTGCTGTAGTAACATTATACACACTGCTGTAGTAACATTATACACACTGCTGTAGTAACATTATACACACTGCTGTAGTAGCATTATACACACTGCTGTAGTAACATTATACACACTGCTGTAGTAACATTATACACACTGCTGTAGTAACATTATACACACTGCTGTAGTAACATTATACACACTGCTGTAGTAACATTATACACACTGCTGTAGTAACATTATACACACTGCTGTAGTAACATTATACACACTGCTGTAGTAACATTATACACACTGCTGTAGTAACATTATACACACTGCTGTAGTAACATTATACACACTGCTGTAGTAACATTATACACACTGCTGTAGTAACATTATACACACTGCTGTAGTAACATTATACACACTGCTGTAGTAACATTATACACACTGCTGTAGTAGCATTATACACACTGCTGTAGTAACATTATACACACTGCTGTAGTAGCATTATACACACTGCTGTAGTAACATTATACACACTGCTGTAGTAGCATTATACACACTGCTGTAGTAACATTATACACACTGCTGTAGTAGCATTATACACACTGCTGTAGTAACATTATACACACTGCTGTAGTAACATTATACACACTGCTGTAGTAACATTATACACACTGCTGTAGTAACATTATACACACTGCTGTAGTAACATTATACACACTGCTGTAGTAACATTATACACACTGCTGTAGTAACATTATACACACTGCTGTAGTAACATTATACACACTGCTGTAGTAACATTATACACACTGCTGTAGTAGCATTATACACACTGCTGTAGTAACATTATACACACTGCTGTAGTAACATTATACACACTGCTGTAGTAACATTATACACACTGCTGTAGTAACATTATACACACTGCTGTAGTAACATTATACACACTGCTGTAGTAACATTATACACACTGCTGTAGTAGCATTATACACACTGCTGTAGTAACATTATACACACTGCTGTAGTAACATTATACACACTGCTGTAGTAACATTATACACACTGCTGTAGTAACATTATACACACTGCTGTAGTAACATTATACACACTGCTGTAGTAACATTATACACACTGCTGTAGTAACATTATACACACTGCTGTAGTAGCATTATACACACTGCTGTAGTAACATTATACACACTGCTGTAGTAACATTATACACACTGCTGTAGTAACATTATACACACTGCTGTAGTAACATTATACACACTGCTGTAGTAACATTATACACACTGCTGTAGTAACATTATACACACTGCTGTAGTAACATTATACACACTGCTGTAGTAACATTATACACACTGCTGTAGTAACATTATACACACTGCTGTAGTAGCATTATACACACTGCTGTAGTAACATTATACACACTGCTGTAGTAACATTATACACACTGCTGTAGTAACATTATACACACTGCTGTAGTAACATTATACACACTGCTGTAGTAACATTATACACACTGCTGTAGTAACATTATACACACTGCTGTAGTAACATTATACACACTGCTGTAGTAACATTATACACACTGCTGTAGTAGCATTATACACACTGCTGTAGTAACATTATACACACTGCTGTAGTAACATTATACACACTGCTGTAGTAACATTATACACACTGCTGTAGTAACATTATACACACTGCTGTAGTAACATTATACACACTGCTGTAGTAACATTATACACACTGCTGTAGTAACATTATACACACTGCTGTAGTAACATTATACACACTGCTGTAGTAACATTATACACACTGCTGTAGTAACATTATACACACTGCTGTAGTAACATTATACACACTGCTGTAGTAGCATTATACACACTGCTGTAGTAAAATTATACACACACTGCTGTAGTAACATTATACACACTGCTGTAGTAACATTATACACACTGCTGTAGTAGCATTATACACACTGCTGTAGTAACATTATACACACTGCTGTAGTAGCATTATACACACTGCTGTAGTAACATTATACACACTGCTGTAGTAGCATTATACACACTGCTGTAGTAACATTATACACACTGCTGTAGTAACATTATACACACTGCTGTAGTAACATTATACACACTGCTGTAGTAACATTATACACACTGCTGTAGTAACATTATACACACTGCTGTAGTAACATTATACACACTGCTGTAGTAACATTATACACACTGCTGTAGTAACATTATACACACTGCTGTAGTAACATTATACACACTGCTGTAGTAACATTATACACACTGCTGTAGTAGCATTATACACACTGCTGTAGTAACATTATACACACTGCTGTAGTAACATTATACACACTGCTGTAGTAGCATTATACACACTGCTGTAGTAACATTATACACACTGCTGTAGTAACATTATACACACTGCTGTAGTAACATTATACACACTGCTGTAGTAACATTATACACACTGCTGTAGTAGCATTATACACACTGCTGTAGTAACATTATACACACTGCTGTAGTAACATTATACACACTGCTGTAGTAACATTATACACACTGCTGTAGTAGCATTATACACACTGCTGTAGTAGCATTATACACACTGCTGTAGTAACATTATACACACTGCTGTAGTAACATTATACACACTGCTGTAGTAACATTATACACACTGCTGTAGTAGCATTATACACACTGCTGTAGTAACATTATACACACTGCTGTAGTAGCATTATACACACTGCTGTAGTAACATTATACACACTGCTGTAGTAACATTATACACACTGCTGTAGTAACATTATACACACTGCTGTAGTAACATTATACACACTGCTGTAGTAACATTATACACACTGCTGTAGTAACATTATACACACTGCTGTAGTAACATTATACACACTGCTGTAGTAACATTATACACACTGCTGTAGTAACATTATACACACTGCTGTAGTAACATTATACACACTGCTGTAGTAGCATTATACACACTGCTGTAGTAACATTATACACACTGCTGTAGTAACATTATACACACTGCTGTAGTAACATTATACACACTGCTGTAGTAGCATTATACACACTGCTGTAGTAACATTATACACACTGCTGTAGTAACATTATACACACTGCTGTAGTAGCATTATACACACTGCTGTAGTAACATTATACACACTGCTGTAGTAGCATTATACACACTGCTGTAGTAACATTATACACACTGCTGTAGTAACATTATACACACTGCTGTAGTAGCATTATACACACTGCTGTAGTAACATTATACACACTGCTGTAGTAACATTATACACACTGCTGTAGTAGCATTATACACACTGCTGTAGTAACATTATACACACTGCTGTAGTAACATTATACACACTGCTGTAGTAACATTATACACACTGCTGTAGTAACATTATACACACTGCTGTAGTAACATTATACACACTGCTGTAGTAACATTATACACACTGCTGTAGTAACATTATACACACTGCTGTAGTAACATTATACACACTGCTGTAGTAACATTATACACACTGCTGTAGTAACATTATACACACTGCTGTAGTAACATTATACACACTGCTGTAGTAACATTATACACACTGCTGTAGTAGCATTATACACACTGCTGTAGTAACATTATACACACTGCTGTAGTAACATTATACACACTGCTGTAGTAGCATTATACACACTGCTGTAGTAACATTATACACACTGCTGTAGTAGCATTATACACACTGCTGTAGTAACATTATACACACTGCTGTAGTAACATTATACACACTGCTGTAGTAACATTATACACACTGCTGTAGTAGCATTATACACACTGCTGTAGTAACATTATACACACTGCTGTAGTAACATTATACACACTGCTGTAGTAACATTATACACACTGCTGTAGTAACATTATACACACTGCTGTAGTAACATTATACACACTGCTGTAGTAACATTATACACACTGCTGTAGTAACATTATACACACTGCTGTAGTAACATTATACACACTGCTGTAGTAACATTATACACACTGCTGTAGTAACATTATACACACTGCTGTAGTAACATTATACACACTGCTGTAGTAACATTATACACACTGCTGTAGTAACATTATACACACTGCTGTAGTAACATTATACACACTGCTGTAGTAACATTATACACACTGCTGTAGTAGCATTATACACACTGCTGTAGTAACATTATACACACTGCTGTAGTAGCATTATACACACTGCTGTAGTAACATTATACACACTGCTGTAGTAACATTATACACACTGCTGTAGTAACATTATACACACTGCTGTAGTAACATTATACACACTGCTGTAGTAACATTATACACACTGCTGTAGTAACATTATACACACTGCTGTAGTAACATTATACACACTGCTGTAGTAACATTATACACACTGCTGTAGTAACATTATACACACTGCTGTAGTAACATTATACACACTGCTGTAGTAACATTATACACACTGCTGTAGTAACATTATACACACTGCTGTAGTAACATTATACACACTGCTGTAGTAGCATTATACACACTGCTGTAGTAACATTATACACACTGCTGTAGTAGCATTATACACACTGCTGTAGTAACATTATACACACTGCTGTAGTAACATTATACACACTGCTGTAGTAACATTATACACACTGCTGTAGTAACATTATACACACTGCTGTAGTAACATTATACACACTGCTGTAGTAACATTATACACACTGCTGTAGTAACATTATACACACTGCTGTAGTAACATTATACACACTGCTGTAGTAGCATTATACACACTGCTGTAGTAACATTATACACACTGCTGTAGTAGCATTATACACACTGCTGTAGTAGCATTATACACACTGCTGTAGTAACATTATACACACTGCTGTAGTAACATTATACACACTGCTGTAGTAACATTATACACACTGCTGTAGTAACATTATACACACTGCTGTAGTAGCATTATACACACTGCTGTAGTAACATTATACACACTGCTGTAGTAACATTATACACACTGCTGTAGTAACATTATACACACTGCTGTAGTAGCATTATACACACTGCTGTAGTAACATTATACACACTGCTGTAGTAGCATTATACACACTGCTGTAGTAACATTATACACACTGCTGTAGTAGCATTATACACACTGCTGTAGTAACATTATACACACTGCTGTAGTAGCATTATACACACTGCTGTAGTAACATTATACACACTGCTGTAGTAGCATTATACACACTGCTGTAGTAACATTATACACACTGCTGTAGTAACATTATACACACTGCTGTAGTAACATTATACACACTGCTGTAGTAACATTATACACACTGCTGTCTGTAGTAGCATTATACACACTGCTGTAGTAACATTATACACACTGCTGTAGTAACATTATACACACTGCTGTAGTAGCATTATACACACTGCTGTAGTAACATTATACACACTGCTGTAGTAACATTATACACACTGCTGTAGTAGCATTATACACACTGCTGTAGTAACATTATACACACTGCTGTAGTAGCATTATACACACTGCTGTAGTAACATTATACACACTGCTGTATAAGTACAGCACAGTGAAGCAACCCGTTGATCTGGTCTCTTTTGGGTGTGTTCATATGGGCAATGTTTCTAACATTATACACACTGCTGTAGTAACATCACCCAGTCTGTAGTTGGCGTACACACTGCTGTAGTACATGCTACACACTGCTGTAGTAGCATTATCCACAGTGACTGTAGCAACATTATACACACTCAAAACTGAAAGGTCATTATACACACTGTCTTAATAACTTTTTACACATCTGCTGGAAGCGAAACATTGATATGTGGAACACATGAAAAGGTAAGCCTGGCTTCACTATTCGTCTCCACAGTCTAGATGGACGGGTAGAGGTGTGGGAGATGAGGTAGAGAAAGAAAGGGGGAAGGAGAGGGAAAGAGAGGAGCAACCAGAGAGAGGGTGAGAGTACGAGAGTAGACTATCGATGAGCCACAGGCAGCTCTTGTGTGATTGTGGATTTAGAGGCTGGTCTTTTACGTGGGTTTAGTACAGAATCCCTCCCCTCTCATCCTCACCCGATTCCAGCTTGCCTGTCCTCGCCATTCTAACACTTGGGATAGAGATATTTCAGTTGGACAAAATTATAAATATTAATCGGCATAATGTGGGCCAAGAAGAACGTTACAAACTGGCAAAGCTGCCGTTGTTCCATGCCAGAAAGAGGCACTTCAATCTGACTGAATAATTCTGTTTTATCGACAAAAATGTTTTAAGGAAATTCTCATATCGAGAGTATAGAGTGTCAGTTTGCCATGTTCTTATTTTTACAATTATTAATCGATGGCGAGTAATTTCTTAATTTATTAATTTTGTGTGTATATGCATTATTGTATATTTTATAAGAATTTGCAGGACCACCAAACACATTGATAAGTTTTTTTAAGAATTTAAAGAAAAAAAAAATTGCAAAACATTTTTTCAAAAACATCGAGTGAGTCTCCCTCCCTTCGAGCTGAACAGACAATTTTGGGTGGGTTTTTTTCCACATGCTCTGCTTTGATTGATTATCTGAGCGGGAATGAGAGGAGCGCTCCCATCTCCTGCCCACACAATCCCTGCTCTAAAAGTGAGCCTGGAATCCTAAAGATATCCGGCAGGGATTACACCGTGTATGTTCCGGGCGGATTCAGAAGTTTAACGCACAGAGGAGAAACGGGAGCCGGTTAAAGAACCTAGGGTCCTGCAGGAATTGTCTGAATGGTAACTATAGGTTACCTTTAGCATACCAGGCTACTTCGCTGTAAATCGCATTGAGAGCTTACATCCAAGCCCTTACTCTTGTCGCTGATTATACCTGTAGCTGAAAAGAAAAAAAAGGCCCCATCAAAGTAATTATCTTCTAAATCAAACATGCTTTTGTTATGATTATGTGGCTGATCGATTTGTCCGTGCACCTGTGGCAATTGTTCAAGAATGCCCACAGAACAGCAAGATACTAGATGTTGCAGGGAGAGTTTTTGCAAATAGTAGATAAAAGATGATTGGCTGCTTTGATTTAAATCCAGAACCACCATCAGGTCTGGAGCCAAATCAAACGCGCTTGTTTTGTACGTTCAGTTTTTCTGGGAGCAAATGTGGTGAAATGACTTTTTCATGTAAATTATGCAACAAATATTCAAAAGAGAATATTTTAATTATTTTTCAAGTTTGGAGTTTGCATTTTGTTGGGAACTATGAACTGCAAAACACTTCTGTTTAAATGTTACTTTTCGTATTTGAAGTCTATAGCGTCTTTGATTAAGTAGAAGCGAGAAAGGGGGGGATACATTATTAATGTTTCTGAGCAGTGCAAACATTTCCCCCTGCTTTGCTGTGAAACAAGGAAAACCCCACGTTGAATTTAAACAAAACTTTCACAGAATCATTCACAGAACGGTCAGACCTTTCACAGAATAATTGACCTTCATATTTCCCTCCGCTTCCGATCTTCATTGAAATTCAGATGGCTTTTCAGTGCTTGAAAGTCACTTAAACAGTGCAGTCGGGGTTTTTCAGTTTGACCGTTCAGAGTTTAATTTTTGCTTTTGACTCGTTATGGTTGGTGCTCGTAGCTCATTATTTTAGACAGAGGAAAGTATGTAACTAAAGGACTCAATTACAGGGATATGAACTGATTTCACACCATTTCTGTGACCCGTTGGGCAGTTTAATTTGAGCATTCCATCATCAAGGCAATGCTTGCACGTTATTAATATGGTTCTGCTGGGTTACATAACATGTACATTTTTAGTCCTGGGCATTGGTGCAGCAAGAACAACATCATGTTCTTCTTTTTGGCTTATTATCAAACCTTACACTCCTGTAATCTATTAACAAACCTTGTAATCTGCTATCAAACCTTACACTCCTGTAATCTATTATCATACCTTACAGTCCTCTAATCTATTATCACACCTTACAGTCCTCTAATCTATTATCACACCTTACAGTCCTGTAATCTATTATCACACCTTATAGTCCTGTAATCTATTATCACACCTTACACTCCTCTAATCTATTATCACACCTTACAGTCCTCTAATCTATTATCATACCTTACAGTCCTCTAATCTATTATCACACCTTACAGTCCTCTAATCTATTATCACACCTTACACTCCTGTAATCTATTATCACACCTTACAGTCCTGTAATCTATTATCACACCTTACAGTCCTGTAATCTATTATCACACCTTACAGTCCTGTAATCTATTATCACACCTTACAGTCCTGTAATCTATTATCAAACCTTACACTCCTGTAATCTATTATCAAACCTTACACTCCTGTAATCTGTTATCAAACCTTACACTCCTGTAATCTATTAACATACCTTACAGTCCTCTAATATATTATCACACCTTACAGTCCTGTAATCTATTATCACACCTTACACTCCTGTAATCTATTATCACACCTTACACTCCTGTAATCTATTAACAAACCTTGTAATCTGTTATCAAACCTTACAGTCCTCTAATCCAGGGGTTCCCAAACTTTTCCATGCCAAGGACCCCCAAATAGTCGTAGCCTCTGGCTGGGGCCCCCCTATTGCGAAATGGCTTTTAAAAAAAAACTTTTAAATTACACTGGCAAATATAAAAAAATCTAACATACAGCTTCTTAATACACAACACAATACTTTTGACCCTATTTTGATTCCATAATCGGGCCGTTAGCAGCTCAACGCAACGCTTTGACTGACAGGCAGACGGTTAGTTATTGGCTGCGATTGAAAGAAGGGCATGGCAAAGACCTAATTTCGATATGAAAGGATTTATAACAATTTATATCTTATTTTAAACCGGCACAGTAATCTTATGAATTGAATTTCAATTAATTTTTTAAATAAATTAAAGAATTATTATTATTATTTTATTTTATTTTTTTGCATTTTCGATTTTCCTCTCCCTTCCAATTGGCCCCCCTGGCACCCCCTGGCGGCCCCCACTTTGAAAACCCCTGCTCTAATCTGTTATCAAACCTTACACTCCTGTAATCTATTATCATAACTTACAGTCCTCTAATCTATTATCACACCTTACAGTCCTGTAATCTATTATCACACCTTACACTCCTCTAATCTATTATCAAACCTTACACTCCTGTAATCTATTATCACACCTTACACTCCTCTAATCTATTATCAAACCTTACACTCCTGTAATCTATTATCACACCTTACACTCCTCTAATCTATTATCAAACCTTACACTCCTGTAATCTATTATCACACCTTACACTCCTCTAATCTATTATCAAACCTTACACTCCTGTAGTCTATTATCATACCTTACAGTCCTGAAATCCGTCAGTCCTGCTTGTTTTTTTCTTTGCCGTAACTGAACGAGCGATTTAACCCTGCGGCGTTGGCTGAGTCATGCGTATGGTATCGTGCATTTCTGTGTCATACAGAGCCATATCTATTGTACACTGTTAGTCTCATCCCATGTTGAGATTGCATTCCCTTCACAACTCACAGCTGGTAATCAGCACTGCTGTGTTCAGCCTCATTAGCGCGCTAGCAGGTGCTGACGCTCACAGGGCTTGGTTAGCTCTCCCGCTACGGTAATGAACACGGACTGCGATGTGCCGTGCGTTAGAACGCAGGCAGGTTGCACCGTGAGGAACGTTTAAATGTGGAGTTGGGGATTAACAGCGCAGAGCTACAACCAATTTTCTCCAGCATGAGCTCACTCCGTTAGGTCTCATACACCCCCCCCCCCCCCCTCTGTTTCCAATGTTCAGTAGTTTGGATATCGCTGTTTTATCACAAGGAGCCCTAGGGATCCGGGGATCTATCGTGGCTGTAACTGATTAGAGGAGAAAATGTATTTGCAGGAGAAGAACCGCAGGTTTTTTTTTCTACAGGCCGTTTCATCAGCGTTTCATTGTCGAGAGGGTTCATTTACCGTAATGGGTAACAGTGGAACGTCCTGGCACAACAAAGAGGCAAATACAATATACAAATAAAATAATAAAACAGATTGTCAAATTGGGTATGATGGATCAGAGTGTTAGTTTAGTAACTGCAGTCTGTTAGCATGTGTGTTGCTCTGCTCTGCTGCAAATTACAGAGAGGCGGAGCTAAAGGCAGCTGAACTTAACTGCGAATGAATGGGGGGGAAACTGTGTTGAGTTACGCCACTCTGAGGGGCTAGCGTTAGCGATAAGACCGCTACTGATTGATCACATACCAGCGCTGCTGGTTCCCCTGATCTATACGGCCTCCTCCTCCTCCTGCAGCTCCACACATAATTGCACAGACAAGCGGAGCTAATGGCAATGCGTGGAGACGTACAATTTGACGTAGACGTATCCATGGCGTCTGCCTCTTCGTGACTGTAATATATGACACCGTGATGTCCTCAGCTTGTGAGGCAGAGTTCTGGGGAATCACAGGGGACGTGTGGGGGCTGCAGTGCCTTGTGTCTGTTCGGTCCAGTGAGTCGATCCATTTGTGCAGCTGTATGTAGTGATTCAGTAAATCGGGGGTACAACGGCAGTGCCAGGGGGGTATACTACGAAGCAGGATTACTTAGTTAGCTGGATAACTGCACTGACTAAAACCGGGAACGGCTCTTTTTTCTTCAGTCCGTGTTCCAGATTGGGGATGGTTTTGGGTTTTACATGGTGCGGTTATCCAGCTAACTCAGTGATCCGGCTTTGTAGTATACCCCCGAGGTATACTTGTTTACACGCCCTGTCAGAGCGGTACCCGGGTCTGCTCCTCCTTGTTTACACGCCCTGTCAGAGCACTACCCGGGTCTGCTTCTCCTTGTTTACACGCCCTGTCAGAGCGGTACCCGGGTCTGCTCCTCCTTGTTTACACGCCCTGTCAGAGCGGTACCCGGGTCTGCTCCTCCTTGTTTACACTCCCTGTCAGAGCGGTACCCGGGTCTGCTCAGAGCTCCTTGTTTACACGCCCTGTCAGAGCGGTGCCCGGGTCTGCTCCTCCTTGTTTACACGCCCTGTCAGAGCGGTACCCGGGTCTGCTCAGAGCTCCTTGTTTACACGCCCTGTCAGAGCGGTACCCGGGTCTGCTCAGAGCTCCTTGTTTACACGCCCTGTCAGAGCGGTGCATATGGCTCAGGACTCAGGGCATAGGGCACAGGGCACAGGACTCAGGACATAGGGCTCAGGGCACAGGGCTCAGGACTCAGGGCATAGGGCACAGGGCACAGGACTCAGGGAATAAGGCTCAGGGCACAGGGCTCAGGACATAGGGCTCAGGGCACAGGGCTCAGGGCTCAGAGCTCAGGGCTCAGGGCACAGGGCTCATGGCTCAGGGCATAGGGCTGATGGCTCAGGGCATAGGCCTCATGGCTCAGGGCACAAGTCTCAGGGCATAGGACACAGGGTATAGGGCTCAGGGCATCGGGCATAGGGCACAGGGCATAGGGCACAGGGCATAGGGCTCATGGCTCAGGGCATAGGACACAGGGTATAGGGCTCAGGGCATCGGGCATAGGGCACAGGGCATAGGGCTCATGGCTCAGGACATAGGGCATAGGGTTTATGGCTCAGGGCATAGGGCTCATGGCTCGGGGCATAGGGCTCAGAGCATAGGGCATAGGGAACACACCATCCTTGCAGATTTTGCAAAAATATGACGTTTTTAGCAGCGCATCCTTTTCTGCGCTAATTAATGAGGGAAGCTGAAGCACACCAGCCTCTATGTGCTTTGTAATGCTAATGAATCGGTACACAAAGGTCTCTTCCACATGGGTGGGCTCACGTTTCAGGTCAGCTTGCTTTGCTGACACGTCTGCCTGTTGACAGCGCTCTCATTTTGGGTCAAGTCCCCGTCTTTCACGAGTTCAAGATCAAGCACACATGAACCGTCAGCCGGGCACGTCTCAGACATAGTGCCTGTCTGACGGGACTTAATGAAGAGCGGTGGGATTGATACAGTGTGGATACAGTGCGGTGTTTGATTCTGGAATTCCACTCAGCTGTCATCATATGTGTCCCTTGATAAAACTGGTAGGAAAGCATTGAGCTGGTACATGTCTCTATAGCCAGTAGAATTACCTTGGAACCCATGGAGCCTGTTGCCATGGTGAACTGTACTCTCATTCTGGGGAAGCGTTGACAGGAGGCGCTCTTGCTTCTGAAAAAGGAAACAGTTTCTGCTTCCCCATAAAAAAAGCAACGTTCGCGTTCGTATACGTGCTAGAAGTGACATTTTAAGACCGTTTTAGCTGCTCTATAGAAGTGAATCGAGAGCGACAAATACCCTTTTCTGGATTATCACCCCAGGGGAACACAGAGCAACTAACAAACATATTTCGCCACCATTTGGACCCATATCATGGCCAGGTAACTACACAACCCAAACTTCTACCAAAGTTCAGTTGTGCTTTAATGCTGTTGTGTATTTGGTCAGATTGCTGAAAGCCCTCAGGTGCCAAGCACAACAACACATATCACTCCACATATAGTTTGTGGTTATGGATTATGCTGTCGTGTCTTGTGCATTTTCCCAGATGTTCCTCATGTATTTGTGTGTTATGATTTGTTTTCACATTTCTTATTTGTTGTTGTGTTTTTGCTGCTTAAGGCCGACTGTAAAAACCATGCGGTTTGTGTTTCTGGTTTGAAAATGACTGACAGCGTGGATTCTTGGTCGTTGCTGCCCTGTGTAAACCGGAACTTTCTGCGAGCTCATATTTCACGCCCTTTTTTGTTCCCCAAACGCTTTCTATTTATACTGTGGCAGTACAGTAAATATCAGTGTGTTTATATGACGAGCCGCTGAACTGGTAAAGCTGTGTATAATGCCCCCCCCTCCCCCCCAGGGCACCGTAGCACTGCCGCTCCCTGCAGCCTGACCTTTCTGCAGCTCCGCGAAGGCATCCGCCATCATGCTTTATGCATATCGCTCCTCTGAGGGGGGAGGTGCAAAAGGGGGTGTTTTTTTTGGGGGACCATCACAACCGTGCAGTCAACAAATCAGGTTGAAATGAATCTTCCTCCCTGTGTATTTGGTCAGATTGCTGAAAGCCCTCAGGTGCCAAACACAAGAACACATATCACTCCACATACAGTTTGTGGTTATGGATTATGCTGTCGTGTCTTGTGCATTTTTCCAGATGTTCCTCATGTATTTGTGTGTTATGATTTGTTTTCACATTTATTATTTGTTGTTGTGTTTTTGCTGTTTAAGGCCGACTGTAAAAACCATGCGGTTTGTCTGATCTGCAAATAGTAAATAGAGCTTGACTGATAAATCAGCATGACCGTCAATAGGCCGATATTGAACTTAGCGATCTGCTAATTTTCTCATAGTTGAAGCCAATTTTTGCACTTCCACCAAACTGTCCCTAGGCAGCGATGAATGTTCTAAAGCCTTTGACTTTTTATCCTGAACCTTTTATTCTCTATTTATAAGTAACATAATCCTCACAGGTGCGTCTTAATGATAGGCTCACCCAATGAAATCGCCTGTACGTCGGTCCTTCAGGAGGCGGATTCAAAGGAAATTACGTCACGCCGTCGCACTTTAAATCAGGTTCATAATGTACGCTGCAGGCCGTGTAATGCACTTATATTTGACCAAGGAAATAGAATGAGCTCACTCCTGTCATTCCTCATATTCCCCAGAGCATGTGAGTATCCCAACCTTGGATAGAGACAGAAAGCTAAATGCGGTTAGCTACGCCTGTCATTTTTCAGTTTTATAAAAGGGTAAGGATCGTTTATTTGCATCGCAAGAGTGTCTTCCAGGCAGTGACTTGTCTGTGTGAAAAGCTTGTCCCTTAGCATTAAAACACAGCACATTATCCACTAACACTGTTGAGTATACTGTATGCAGTAGCATTAAAACACAGCACATTATCCACTAACACTGTTGAGTATACTGTATGCAGTAGCATTAAAACACAGCACATTATCCACTCACACTGTTGAGTATACTGTATGCAGTAGCATTAAAACACAGCACATTATCCACTCACACTGTTGAGTATACTGTATGCAGTAGCATTAAAACACAGCACATTATCCACTAACACTGTTGAGTATACTGTATGCAGTAGCATTAAAACACAGCACATTATCCACTCACACTGTTGAGTATACTGTATGCAGTAGCATTAAAACACAGCACATTATCCACTCACACTGTTGAGTATACTGTATGCAGTAGCATTAAAACACAGCACATTATCCACTAACACTGTTGAGTATACTGTATGCAGTAGCATTAAACACAGCACATTATCCACTCACACTGTTGAGTATACTGCAGGTGTTAATGATGGTGTCGTTAGCGTTGTGTTTGCAGGTGTTAATGATGGTGTCGTTAGCGTTGTGTTTGCGTATCGTAAGCATTGTGTTTGTGTATTATTAGCATGTGTTTGCAGATGCGTCTCCTTTAATGTTCGCAGTGCTTTAGAGTTTAATCTGTGATAGCGTTAGCTCCCTCATCAGTGGCCTGGAACAGTGGGGGGAGGGAGGGGCTGTATTTTTAGACCCCAGCCTGGGAATGGCAGTGACATCCTCTCTCAGATCATGGCTTTTATTGTGAAGGCTAATGTTCATGTGACAGCAGTGCTGTACTGTAATAACACACTCTATACATTCAGGACATCTGAGGCTGAATCCCACGTCCAGCTGCTGAAGCAGTAGCCTACAGTGGTTATATAAACAGTCTGCCGCGTTGAAAATGTGCTTTTAATTTGATATTCCGTGATAAGCTCTAGGTTATTACCGTACATATTTAGCTGTCCTGCACCAGGGTAACTCTACAGCTCCTGTTGAAACAATATCAGATAGTAATTATGGCGATATTGACAAAAACAATGATGTTAACAAAGATAGTGGGGAAAGTAAATAATAATAATAACTTTGCTCTCATGCCAATGTGAATAGAGGGCACTCTTGACAATACTTGCAAAGTTAATTTAAAAATAGTTTATATTCCTGCCAAAAAATGACCATAAAAGCCAGAGATAAGGGTGAGGACTACTCTTGTAATACTAATGCAGATTTAAGGGCAGCTGGCAAATTGGCAGAACGGTTGTGTGAAGGGAGTAATTGAATTCTGAGAAAACTATTGTGACACAAACCTTTCATTTAGTTGGCCTGGGGAAAAAGGACAGTCAATTTTAAACATTGTGGAAAGTAATTTCAACACCTGTCTAAGAAGTGCTTTATAAATAGATGCTTTGTTTTTGTCTCCAATTTGGAATTAAATAATTCAGTGAGCATGGGGGTGGAGTTTTTGTGTTAAATTTAATTATTCTCTTTCAGAGTTTTGGAGGAGATGTAGAGTTCACATTGCATGATCAATTCTATGTTGCATTGTCTGTCCTTTTTTCAAATGTATTTGTTGGCATTTGGGGTATGTACGCATGATGTAAATAATTCATATCTTATACCATGCTATCTGTACTTATTTATAATATGTACGTATTTGGTTTCATTCATTGTTTTTGTCTTGATTTTTACACAGAGAGCAGCTGATTGACCAAGTCAAATTCCTTGTATGCATAAAAACGCACTTGGCCAATAAAGTCTAATTCTGATTCTAATTCCGATTCTGTGGGAAGCCGCTTATAATGAACATTATTTCATTCTTGAACAGTTTATTATTCATATTTAAATTCAGTCGGCCAACCCATGCACTCTGCCTGTTGATAACATGATGGACTAATCTGAAATATTATGACACTTTTTTCAGGAAAATTTATGAATATGTTCTTTCTATCATAGTTTATGATCACTTATATAGGCCTAAGTCTTGGCTGTGTATTTTACTGGTCTGACATAATTGATGTTCTCGAACAATTTGCCTCAAACAGAGTAATTTGGACCATTAAGTTATATAACAGCAGCTCTCAGATGGCATTATCGCTTTCTTAGATCTCTATTTCTGATGTAATTGCTATAGCTCTCAATGTTCTTCTGAAATATCTTTCCTTTTATAAAGCTTGGCAGCCCTGCAACAGTCCAGCGCTTAGGGTGTGTGTGTGCGTTAGGAAGGGGTGCTGTAGTGTGTGTGTTGAGCTGGATTCTGGGAAGGCTGTTGCTTGCCTCTCCCTCTCTGCTGTCTCGCATACCTGACGAGGCTGGAGAGTAATGAACACAGCCCTGCCAAACGGATTATCTCATAAAAAACGTCAATACTAAGGGCCAACCCATTAGGACAGATAATCAATAAAGCTAAATGACATGCCTGTTGGGGTCAAATTGCCACCTGCAAACATAGTACACTCTGAAGCACAGATGACAGGCATTGTTGTAATGTTATAATGTGGACTCAGGTGTGTAGTTATAATGAGGACTCAGGTACCAGGTGTGCAGTTATAATGGGGACTCAGGTACCAGGTGTGCTGTTATAATGAGGGCTCAGGTACCAGGTGTGCTGTTATAATGAGGGCTCAGGTACCAGGTGTGCAGTTATAATGGGGACTCAGGTACCAGATGTGCAGTTGTAATGAGGGCTCAGGTACCAGGTGTGCAGTTATAATGGGGATTCAGGTACCAAGTGTGCAGTTATAATGGGGTCTCAGGTACCAGGTGTGCAATTATAATGGGGACTCAGGTACCAGGTGTGCAGTTATAATGGGGACCCAGGTGTACAGCCTGACATCTGTCATCCAGCCTCCTGCTTCCGCTCCACTGAAGCGCAACATCAAACGAAACGGATCCCTCCATGGCCTTTCACCATCAAATATTTACCTGCGCTCCTTTTACACCTGTTTGGCTCATGTTTGGCTCGTGTTTGGCTCTCCCACTGATGCTCCCCGCCTGCTGCCTCCATCACTCCTGTCCCAATCCTTTTAGAGCTGCACTTCAGACGAAAGAACTGCTTCTGTCCCCGAGAGTGAACAGCTGGAATCTTAAGAGCTGGTGGCCGTGTTTTAGTTCAGCTGGGTCTACACCGCACACGGTATGGGGAGGCAGCACAGCCTGCCCTGTGCACACAGTATGGGGAGGCAGCACAGCCTGCCCTGTGCCTCTCCACCAGTTCTGTGATATGATTGAGAAAACAGTTTAGTAATCATACACGTAGTGTCCCGCAATTCAGAGCAAAATTATGTGTATGAAGACATTGACGTGTTGCAGGGAAAAAACATGGACTGCAAAGCTGTGTGCTCCACATCTGCTCTAGGTCCAGTCCAGGCCCACTCTAGGTCCGCTCCAGATCCGCTCCAGCTCCCCTCCAGGTCCGGTCCAAATCCGCTCTAGATCCGCTTCAGGTCTAGCCCGGGTTCGCTCCGCTGGTGTAGACAACCTCATCCACCGCCATTACTTTTGATGCTTCCCTGATGAACAGAATGCACACGGCCTTGTGCCACAGACAGCCACGGCGGCTTGTGCTGTTCATGAGCTTTAAAGTCAGCTGCCTTTAGGGTTCTGGTACCTGCCGAGGGGGTTTGCATATTTCCAGGTATAAATTTCACAGAAGTCTGTCATAACTGTACCGGCGGCCAGCAGAGGTGCAGCAGAGCGGTTTCTCAGCGAGCGGGAACCTGGTGCCTGCGCAGCCTGACGGTCTCGATTTGTCGCTCTGTAGAGAGGGCGTCTTTCTGCAGACGTGCGCAGACGTTGAGTGGAATTATTACATTATTGCGGGGCAGCTGTGATTAGTAAGATTCTGTGGCTCTTAAATGAATTAGCATCTGGTTCAGTCACGTGAGGTCTGCTCGTAGCACAAAGCACCGATGTGGATGGAATTCTGTTTGTGTTGTGAGCAGATAAAATACTCTTTCCTCAAGGTCTTGCTGTAAAATAAGAGCTGCTTGTTTCTCAGGGTTGAGATTTGTTTGTTTGTTTGCTTGAAAGAATGGAGGTCAGGGACAGAAGCTGAACGAAACACAGATGCACTCCGCACCATGGGGGGGGGGGTGTTGTGTCAGCATAGCATGTCTGTTATTAGCCTAGCGCTGCTACTGTGTTAATAATGATAAAAATACGTCTTATTTATGGAGCGATTTTCTAGCGCTGTACAGCACTACGAGTACAATAAAAAAAACATGAATAAATAAACATAAGCAGACCACGTATACATGAGACGAGAACAAATATACAGACGTGTGACATGTTACTTCAGTGACAGTGAAAGAGAGTCGCCTACAAGTCGAGATAGAGCAGTACAGAAACGTTTACATAACATTACATTCATTTATCAGACGCTTTTATCCAAAGCGACGTACAGTAAGTGCATACATAAAGGTCATCGAAGTAACTACAGAACAGATAAGAAAGCACATTCTTCCCATACAGTAGCAGCTATCCCTAGTAATGAACACAATGCAGTTCACAGTGAACTGGGTAAATCAGCTCTAATACAATTCTATTCTAAATATTATAAACTTGAATACCTTGAATACACAGGTCAACAAGAACACATACCATGAGGTCCTAGATAAGTATTAGTCCAGGTGGAGTCTGAAAAGGTGCGTTTTCAGGCCACGACGGAAAGTAGGCAGGGTTGGCATGGAACGTAGGGGAATGGGAAGTTCGTTCCACCACTGGGGAGCTAGGGTGGAAAAGCTCCGCAGTCGGGACGAGCGATTGCCATTTACACGGAGGGGGGGAAGTGCAAGTCGCCCTGCAGTAGATGAGCGAAGCGGTCGAGCATTTTAGTCTAGTCTGCATTATAGGCCCGTATAAACAGAAACGTTTAGTCTGCATTATAGGCCCGTATAAACAGAAACGTTTAGTCTGCATTATAGGCCCGTATAAACAGAAACGTTTAGTCTGCATTATAGGCCCGTATAAACAGAAACGTTTAGTCTGCATTATAGGCCCGTATAAACAGAAACGTTTAGTCTGCATTATAGGCCTGTATAAACAGAAACGTTTAGTCTGCATTATAGGCCCGTATAAACAGAAACGTTTAGTCTGCATTATAGGCCCGTATAAACAGAAACGTTTAGTCTGCATTATAGGCCCGTATAAACAGAAACGTTTAGTCTGCATTATAGGCCCGTATAAACAGAAACGTTTAGTCTGCATTATAGGCCCGTATAAACAGAAACGTTTAGTCTGCATTATAGGCCCGTATAAACAGAAACGTTTAGTCTGCATTATAGGCCCGTATAAACAGAAACGTTTAGTCTGCATTATAGGCCCGTATAAACAGAAACGTTTAGTCTGCATTATAGGCCCGTATAAACAGAAACGTTTAGTCTGCATTATAGGCCCGTATAAACAGAAACGTTTAGTCTGCATTATAGGCCCGTATAAACAGATGTGTTTCTCATTTCATCTTTAAAGGTATGAAGGGAGTCAGCAGAGTTTATCTCAGCAGGAAGGGCATTCCAGACCCTGAGGGCCACACAGCAGAGTTTATCTCAGCAGGAAGGGCATTCCAGAGCCTGGGGGCCACACAGCAGAGTTTATCTCAGCAGGAAGGGCATTCCAGACCCTGAGGGCCACACAGCAGAGTTTATCTCAGCAGGAAGGGCATTCCAGACCCTGAGGGCCACACAGCAGAGTTTATCTCAGCAGGAAGGGCCTTCCAGACCCTGGGGGCCACACAGCAGAGTTTATCTCAGCAGGAAGGGCATTCCAGACCCTGAGGGCCACACAGCAGAGTTTATCTCAGCAGGAAGGGCATTCCAGACCCTGAGGGCCACACAGCAGAGTTTATCTCAGCAGGAAGGGCATTCCAGAGCCTGGGGGCCACACAGCAGAGTTTATCTCAGCAGGAAGGGCATTCCAGACCCTGAGGGCCACACAGCAGAGTTTATCTCAGCAGGAAGGGCATTCCAGAGCCTGGGGGCCACACAGCAGAGTTTATCTCAGCAGGAAGGGCATTCCAGAGCCTGGGGGCCACACAGCAGAGTTTATCTCAGCAGGAAGGGCATTCCAGACCCTGAGGGCCACACAGCAGAGTTTATCTCAGCAGGAAGGGCATTCCAGAGCCTGGGGGCCACACAGCAGAGTTTATCTCAGCAGGAAGGGCATTCCAGACCCTGAGGGCCACACAGCAGAGTTTATCTCAGCAGGAAGGGCATTCCAGACCCTGAGGGCCACACAGCAGAGTTTATCTCAGCAGGAAGGGCCTTCCAGACCCTGGGGGCCACACAGCAGAGTTTATCTCAGCAGGAAGGGCATTCCAGACCCTGAGGGCCACACAGCAGAGTTTATCTCAGCAGGAAGGGCATTCCAGACCCTGAGGGCCACACAGCAGAGTTTATCTCAGCAGGAAGGGCATTCCAGAGCCTGGGGGCCACACAGCAGAGTTTATCTCAGCAGGAAGGGCATTCCAGACCCTGAGGGCCACACAGCAGAGTTTATCTCAGCAGGAAGGGCATTCCAGAGCCTGGGGGCCACACAGCAGAGTTTATCTCAGCAGGAAGGGCATTCCAGACCCTGAGGGCCACACAGCAGAGTTTATCTCAGCAGGAAGGGCATTCCAGAGCCTGGGGGCCACACAGCAGAGTTTATCTCAGCAGGAAGGGCCTTCCAGAGCCTGGGGGCCACACAGCAGAGTTTATCTCAGCAGGAAGGGCCTTCCAGAGCCTGGGGGCCACACAGCAGAGTTTATCTCAGCAGGAAGGGCCTTCCAGAGCCTGGGGGCCACACAGCAGAGTTTATCTCAGCAGGAAGGGCCTTCCAGAGCCTGGGGGCCACACAGCAGAGTTTATCTCAGCAGGAAGGGCATTCCAGAGCCTGGGGGCCACACAGCAGAGTTTATCTCAGCAGGAAGGGCATTCCAGACCCTGAGGGCCACACAGCAGAGTTTATCTCAGCAGGAAGGGCATTCCAGACCCTGAGGGCCACACAGCAGAGTTTATCTCAGCAGGAAGGGCATTCCAGACCCTGGGGGCCACACAGCAGAGTTTATCTCAGCAGGAAGGGCATTCCAGAGCCTGGGGGCCACACAGCAGAGTTTATCTCAGCAGGAAGGGCATTCCAGAGCCTGGGGGCCACACAGCAGAGTTTATCTCAGCAGGAAGGGCATTCCAGACCCTGAGGGCCACACAGCAGAGTTTATCTCAGCAGGAAGGGCATTCCAGAGCCTGGGGGCCACACAGAAGAGTTTATCTCAGCAGGAAGGGCATTCCAGAGCCTGGGAGCCACACAGCAAAAGGACCGGGCACCCATTGAGCGGAGATTAGTAGAAGGGACAGTGAGTTTGTCAGAATCAGAAGAGCGCAAGGGCCGGGCGGGAGTATAGTGATGGAGTTGTAGTTTGGCAGATGTAGTTTGTAGTTTGGGGCAATATCATGCAGGGTTTTATAGGTCAAGAGGAGGACCTTAAAATCAATCCTGGCTAGGGTTGCAAAATTAACGGTAATAAACGGGAATAAACTGGAAATGTTGGCGTTATTTATACTAGCTGTATTTACCTCATCATATGCAGACATAAATATAAACATTTTGTTTTGTCATAAACCGACATCCATGCAAACATTTGTGAATAGAACTTTAGTTGATTATTTTATTGAACAAAAAACATGTTTAATATTTTTTTCAAAATGGATGTAGTCCTTGGGCTCAAATGCAGTAGTGTGGCCTCAATAGCTTTGCTGTAGTGTGCAGGATGCTGGGAATTATTTTTGCATGTGATGAAAGAATGCACTGCACATGTAATAGAGTACTCAAATGAGTATGTCAGATGTGGATGGAGTTTGGTTTCGGAAGTAAATTCCCTATGACAGATAGAACGGACTTTGGAGACCATCGACAATTTCTTGAAATCTGATTTATAGAATGAGCCAAAACATTCCTGGATTAGCCTGTGTGGTACATGGATATAGAGCATACATTGCATGTTCCAAGTTTTAGTTTTTAAAGTAATGATTCATGATTTGTAGTCTGGTTTGTAGTCCACTTTAACAGAGTACATATCTCTGTTAGTCTCGTCTTGACGCTCTTTTAGCCTCGCCCTGCCGCTCTGTTAGCCTCGCCCTGCCGCTCTGTTAGCCTCGCTCTGCCACTCTGTTAGCCTCACCCTGCCGCTCTGTTAGCCTCACCCTGTCATTCTGTTAGCCTCACCCTGTCATTCTGTTAGCCTCGCCCTGCCCCTCTGTTAGCCTCGCCCTGCCGCTCTGTTAGCCTCGCCCTGCCGCTCTGTTAGCCTCGCCCTGCCCCTCTGTTAGCCTCGCCCTGCCCCTCTGTTAGCCTCGCCCTGCCCCTCTGTTAGCCTCGCCCTGCCCCTCTGTTAGCCTCGCCCTGCCGCTCTGTTAGCCTCGCCGTGCCCCTCTGTTAGCCTCACCCTGCCGCTCTGTTAGCCTCGCCGTGCCCCTCTGTTAGCCTCACCCTGCCGCTCTGTTAGCCTCGCCCTGCCCCTCTGTTAGCCTCGCCCTGCCCCTCTGTTAGCCTCGCTCTGTCGCTCTGTTAGCCTCACCCTGCCCCTCTGTTAGCCTCGCCCTGCCCCTCTGTTAGCCTCGCCCTGCCCCTCCCCTCTGTTAGCCTCGCCCTGCCCCTCTGTTAGCCTCACCCTGTCACTCTGTTAATCTCGCCCTGCCATTGATTGAGGCATTTTTTCATGTTAATATTGAGATTGACGGTAGAAATTAAATCAAATATATCTTTATGACTGTCTGCTAGCTAATTGTTAGGTTACGGAAAGATGTTGCCTCTAATTAAAGTGTGGAGGACTTGCAGATGTGTCCCTGATACCTGGAGAGTGGAGGCTTTGTCTGAGACGAACATGCTAAATCAAAGCCAATTAGTACTGTACTGGGACATGCTAATGAACTCTGCACTCAGAATTAATGAATACATCATGGCCCTGAAAAATACGTAAGGGGAGAAGGGATGTTAAAATCATGAATGCTGACATCAAAGCTCTCATACAAAACAGGAAAAAAGCTACATGTTGCTATCGCCTGCAAGACTTCCACAAGAGAGGGATGGAGAGGCACAGATAGAAAAGAGAGAGAAAGAAAGAAATGACAGAAGAAATGACAGAATGACGATGGAAAGAGAATAGGAGGAGGGCGGAAAGACTAGAAGAGAGCAAGAGAAAGTAGAGCGCTAGGCAGAAGGATCACTCGCGCGCGCACACACAGAGGAGGATATCTACGGGAGAGAGGGAGAGACACCGGAGTTCTCCAGGAGAGAGGGAGAGGCGCAGGGGTTCTACGGGAGAGAGGGAGAGACGCCGGAGATCTACGGGAGAGAGGGAGAGACACCGGAGTTCTCTGGGAGAGAGGGAGAGGCGCAGGGGTTATCCGGGAGAGAGGGAGAGACGCCAGAGTTCTACGGGAGAGAGGGAGAGACGCCAGAGTTCTACGGGAGAGAGGGAGAGACACCGGAGTTCTACAGGAGAGAGGGAGAGACACCGGAGTTCTACAGGAGAGAGGGAGAGACACCGGAGTTCTCTGGGAGAGAGGGAGAGAGGGAGAGAGGGAGAGACACCGGAGTTCTACAGGAGAGAGGGAGAGACACCGGAGTTCTACAGGAGAGAGGGAGAGGTGCAGGGGTTCTCCGGGAGAGAGGGAGCGTCCACAGCCACCCCGCTGTCCCCCGCAAGATGGCCACACTGGCTCTCTTCAGCAGCCATTTTGCCATCATCGCCCCCTCTGCCCGTCTCGGCCACTGGCCGTCCCACTGAGCCCCCCCAAAACTAGAGCCACACTGAGACATGAGCACCTGGCACAGCTCTGACTGGATACCCTACAGGTACGAGGGCCTGGGGAGGGGTGGGGGGTGCTGCAGAATTACACAGGTAAACTTCTGTCTGTACCGAAATTCGCCTCTCATGCAGAATTACACAGGTAAACTTCTGTCTGTACTGAAATACGCCTCTCATGCGGAATTACCCAGGTAAACTTCGGTCTGTACTGAAATGCGCTTCTCGTGCAGAATTACACAGATAAACTTCTGTCTGTACTGAAATGTGTCTGTCCTGACTCCTATGGAATAACACAGGTGAACTTCTGTCTGTACTGAAATGCGCCTCTCATGCAGAATTACACAGGTAAACTTCTGTCTGTACTGAAATGCGCCTCTCGTGCAGAATAACACAGGTGAACTTCTGTCTGTACTGAAATGCGCCTCTCGTGCAGAATTACACAGGTAAACTGTCTCTAGTGAAAGGGCAGATGGCAGGTTCACTGGTGGCTTCGGACTGAGGCAAGATGCCCCATTGCTGGGAGAGGGACATGAGAAAAGGGATTTGGGGAAGAGCTATGGGCAGGAAACAGCATATAACCCCCCACTAAGAGAAAATATACAGATTTTATGTGCATATTGGTAGAACACATTTTCAGGTAAAAGCTGTCTTCAGTTTTTGAATTTACAAAACCTACCCTAACCCCCCCATAAGGAATAACCTTTACATAAACACCAATGTGTACTTGTTTGTTTTCTTCTGTGGTACATGTTCTCTTCCCTGGGTGGAGCGTTTACACTTCTGCCCCAAGTGCTCAATGACATCAGTATCAATTAGTCAGCCTGCCAGCCAGCATTTTTCCTCAAGTGAAAAAAGTAAAGGTGTGTGTGTGTGTGTGTGTCTACGTGTCTACTCTCTCTGTGGCATTGTTGCACCTGCTGTTTCCCAGAGCAGCTCCATTGCCATGGTTGCAGTGCTACCTTTGCTCCCATTGGTTCCTGGTTGCCGTAAGTTACAGCGCTGGTTTGCCACCTCTTCCATTGGGCGACAGTGATAGGAGAACTGGCCACTGGTTGTGGGCTAAAGTAAGCAGTGGTGAAGCCAGGAGCCTTTAAGTGATTTGGTGGCTATTTCTGAGACCTCCCAGTGCATTCTGGGTTTTGTGTGTGTGTTTGGGGGGGGGGGGGTGAATTGTGAGCTGCATGTCATAGAAGGATCATTTGAACTTAACAGCCAATCAGAAATACTTTTTTTATATAATGCCTTTTTTCCAATTACGGTAGATGAATAAGCTCCTTGGGGCTCATAGGAGATAATGAAAAGGGGAGATGAATCATCTCAGTGTGGAGACAGACGCACTCAGCTGTACGAGCACTTTGTAAAGTGTCAGGGTAACGTAATGGGAGTCTGACCACTTTCGGTTCCCTGCAGGTTATCAAGCTCATGCCTGTCTAATGCATTTCCTCAAAGACCATTACTTTCAGGCATTTACTAAAAAAAATACTGAAAATTATTGAATTTTATTTTTCTGATAAAAAGTGCTGCTTGCACTCTGTCAAACTACTTGTGTTTGTCCCTTCAGCATAAGTTAAAATGTATATATTATGTAAGCATTAATCTAATAGCATCATATTTGCTCATGAGGATATTACTGGTTGGTTTCTATAGTCTTGCCTCTTTGCCGAGCCAAACGGCTGTAGATCTTTTGACATTCTGCCATATATGCGTCATGCTCTGCTTCCTGGTCTTATTCTGTCATATATGCGTCATGCTCTGCTTCCTGGTCTTATTCTGTCATATATGCGTCATGCTCTGCTTCCTGGTCTTATTCTGTCATATATGCGTCATGCTCTGCTTCCTGGTCTTATTCTGTCATATATGCGTCATGCTCTGCTTCCTGGTCTTATTCTGTCATATATGCGTCATGCTCTGCTTCCTGGTCTTATTCTGTCATATATGCGTCATGCTCTACTTCCTGGTCTTATTCTGCCATATATGCGTCATGCTCTGCTTCCTGGTCTTATTCTGCCATATATGCGTCATGCTCTGCTTCCTGGTCTTATTCTGCCATATATGCGTCATGCTCTGCTTCCTGGTCTTATTCTGCCATATATGCGTCATGCTCTGCTTCCTGGTCTTATTCTGCCATATATGCGTCATGCTCTGCTTCCTGGTCTTATTCTGCCATATATGCGTCATGCTCTGCTTCCTGGTCTTATTCTGCCATATATGCGTCATGCTCTGCTTCCTGGTCTTATTCTGCCATATATGCGTCATGCTCTGCTTCCTGGTCTTATTCTGCCATATATGCGTCATGCTCTGCTTCCTGGTCTTATTCTGTCATATATGCGTCATGCTCTACTTCCTGGTCTTATTCTGCCATATATGCGTCATGCTCTACTTCCTGGTCTTATTCTGCCATATATGCGTCATGCTCTGCTTCCTGGTCTTATTCTGTCATATATGCGTCATGCTCTGCTTCCTGGTCTTATTCTGTCATATATGCGTCATGCTCTGCCTCCTGGTCTTATTCTGCCATATATGCGTCATGCTCTGCTTCCTGGTCTTATTCTGCCATATATGCGTCATGCTCTGCTTCCTGGTCTTATTCTGCCATATATGCGTCATGCTCTGCTTCCTGGTCTTATTCTGCCATATATGCGTCATGCTCTGCTTCCTGGTCTTATTCTGCCATATATGCGTCATGCTCTACTTCCTGGTCTTATTCTGCCATATATGCGTCATGCTCTGCCTCCTGGTCTTATTCTGTCATATATGCGTCATGCTCTGCTTCCTGGTCTTATTCTGTCATATATGCGTCATGCTCTGCTTCCTGGTCTTATTCTGCCATATATGCGTCATGCTCTACTTCCTGGACTTATTCTGTCATATATGCGTCATGCTCTGCTTCCTGGTCTTATTCTGCCATATATGCGTCATGCTCTGCTTCCTGGTCTTATTCTGCCATATATGTGTCATGCTCTACTTCCTGGACTTATTCTGTCATATATGCGTCATGCTCTACTTCCTGGTCTTATTCTGTCATATATGCGTCATGCTCTACTTCCTGGTCTTATTCTGTCATATATGCGTCATGCTCTGCTTCCTGGTCTTATTCTGTCATATATGCGTCATGCTCTGCTTCCTGGTCTTATTCTGTCATATATGCGTCATGCTCTGCTTCCTGGTCTTATTCTGCCATATATGCGTCATGCTCTGCTTCCTGGTCTTATTCTGCCATATATGCGTCATGCTCTGCTTCCTGGACTTATTCTGCCATATATGCGTCATGCTCTACTTCCTGGTCTTATTCTGTCATATATGTGTCATGCTCTGCTTCCTGGACTTATTCTGCCATATATGCGTCATGCTCTACTTCCTGGTCTTATTCTGCCATATATGTGTCATGCTCTGCTTCCTCCACTCGTCTCCTACCCAGAAGTGTGCTAAACAGTCTGTACGTTTCAAGTAGAAGTAGTTGCATGTACAGTATACAATATACCTGACATTGCGGTTTGTGTCGAGACATGAATTAATATGTAACAATTAATATGAAATCAGCGACATTAAATGAGGACACAAAGATCCGTTTCCGGGGCACGGAGGAAAGGAGGTGGTAGTGGAGGGAAGGAGGATTAATCTTTTGAGTATTGGGACGCACCCTCTGTATCCTGCTGGCCGCTTCACTCTGAGATACTCTTTTCTGGCACGCTGTCTCTCTGCTGTTGATACAGTTTCTGTGCCTTTCCGTTGCGTCAGTCTCCACAAAGCGCCTCTATTGCATCGTTCTCATTTTTGCACAGTCTTCTAAATCGCCTGTCTTATAATGTTGCAATGATCCACCGACAGTGTGTATATACAGATGTATTACATTATTAGATTTTTGTTGATTTATTGGTGTAGTAGATTAGGGTGTAACTCAACTCAACTTATCATTTATTTAAAGTCCATTTCACAGGGGTCTCACACACTGTACATTTAGGACAAAAATAAAATAATTAAATTAAAAGAATGAGCAAGATAAAAATAGCAAAAAAAACAATATCACCCTAGTCCTAAAGCTTGCCCACACACGCCCGCACACATTTGTCTCCAGTCCTATGGCTTACAATGTATATTACAATGTCAATTTTAACTGCAAATTCAAATGCACATTATATACTTTTTTCTTTATGATTGGGGATTGGCAGCAGTTGCAGTCTCTCACTCTGCTACACCACTGACCGCTGGTCACCTGTGGGTGTATGCCGGCAGCTCGGGGGGTGCGGATTACTAATACTCTGATTATAATAGTCATTCACCATGTTTCAGAAAAATTTAATTTCAGGCTCAGGATGAGCACTTTCCCACTCAGAACTGTGGTGTATTATGCAGCAGCTTTCTGTGATTAGTCATTCTGCTGAGGGAATATGAGAATAGAGACTTGTGATTAGTCATTCTGCTGAGGGAATATGAGAATAGAGACTTGTGATTAGTCATTCTGCTGAGGGAATATGAGAATAGAGACTTGTGATTAGTCATTCTGCTGAGGGAATATGAGAATAGAGACTTGTGATTAGTCATTCTGCTGAGGGAATATGAGAATAGAGACTTGTGATTAGCCATTCTGCTGAGGGAATATGAGAATAGAGACTTTTGATTAGTCATTCTGCTGAGGGAATATGAGAATAGAGACTTGTGATTAGTCATTCTGCTGAGGGAATATGAGAATAGAGACTTGTGATTAGTCATTCTGCTGAGGGAATATGAGAATAGAGACTTGTGATTAGTCATTCTGCTGAGGGAATATGAGAATAGAGACTTGTGATTAGCCATTCTGCTGAGGGAATATGAGAATAGAGACTTGATTAGTCATTCTGCTGAGGGAATATGAGAATAGAGACTTGTGATTAGTCATTCTGCTGAGGGAATATGAGAATAGAGACTTGTGATTAGTCATTCTGCTGAGGGAATATGAGAATAGAGACTTGTGATTAGTCATTCTGCTGAGGGAATATGAGAATAGAGACTTGTGATTAGTCATTCTGCTGAGGGAATATGAGAATAGAGACTTGTGATTAGTCATTCTGCTGAGGGAATATGAGAATAGAGACAGACTGCTCTGAACTCTCTTAACCATGTTTGGCAGGGTTATGGCCTCTGACAGTAGATAATGCAGCACACTCATTTAGGTGAAAGTAGCTACATGTGCATTTGTGTGTGTGTGTGTGTGTGTGTGTGTGTATATGCATGTTTTGTCTTTCTCACACACACTCTGTCCTCTCTCTCACACTCTCACACACTCTTTATCTCTTTCTTCTGAGGCTGCTGTCCACCCCTTCTACCCTCTACCCCTCTCTTTCTGTTCCTCTGGGCTCAACCTGATTGGCTGGCGGAGAGCTCTCATGGAATTCTAATGGGAGAGCTTTTCACTTTAACTGTGGCTGTCATTGCAAGCAGCACTAATTAGGGGCCAATCAGCAGAGGTTTCCCAGTTGATGTGGAGGAATAGGTTCAGGGGTGGAGAGGGCACAAAAAGCCCCTTCCCTCCCCCTAAATTAGCCCCTCCCTGTCTGAAGGCCACTGAGGTAAAGGCTACAATTCAGCCGTGCTCATTTCAAATGAATTACACACACGCACACACAGACGCACACAGACACATGCACGCACACATAGAGATACATACACACAGACCCATCATACACACAAACGCACAAATAACATGCACACACTTGCCCTCTACTTTTTTCATTTGGGACAGTTTGATTTTCCAGCCGTCCACGTGTGGCTGCTCTTTAGCCAGCATTCTGCTTAAGACCCTGCTGTGGTATATAAGAGCGGAGGGTCCAGGTTTAGGAGATGGTTTCCAAAGATATAATTAGGATTTATGATTAAATAAAGTGATTCATTGACACATTCAATAGAAACCAGCAAAATTATATATACTGCATATGTGTGTGTGTGTGTGTGTGCATTTGTACAGATCAAATATAGTTTATGATGTCAACAACTGCATTAGGAAAAAAGCATGTAACCAGATTATCGTCATGAATTAGCTCTTTTATTTTTTTATTATATTACCAGGATGGCACAAACTCATCTTGATGTACGTCCTCGTGGTTTGATATCTTCCTGTGTTACGGAGAGCTCTCACCACATGCAGAGCATTGCTGTGTTACGGAGAACTCTCACCACACGCAGCACATTGCTGTGTTACAGAGAGCTCCCACCACACGCAGAGCATTGCTGTGTTACGGAGAACTCTCACCACATGCAGAGCATTGCTGTGTTACAGAGAGCTCTCACCACACGCAGAGCATTGCTGTGTTACAGAGAGCTCTCACCACACACAGAGCATTGCTGTGTTACAGAGAGCTCTCACCACACGCAGAGCATTGCTGTGTTACAGAGAGCTCTCACCACACGCAGAGCATTGCTGTGTTACAGAGAGCTCTCACCACATGCAGAGCATTGCTGTGTTACAGAGAGCTCTCACCACACGCAGAGCATTGCTGTGTTACAGAGAGCTCTCACCACACACAGAGCATTGCTGTGTTACAGAGAGCTCTCACCACACACAGAGCATTGCTGTGTTACGGAGAGCTCTCTCCACATGCAGAGCATTGCTGTGTTACAGAGAGCTCTCACCACACGCAGAGCATCGCTGTGTTACAGAGAGCTCTCACCACACGCAGAGCATTGCTGTGTTACAGAGAGCTCTCACCACACGCAGAGCATTGCTGTGTTACAGAGAGCTCTCATCACATGCAGAGCATTGCTGTGTTACAGAGAGCTCTCACCACACGCAGAGCATTGCTGTGTTACAAGAGCTCTCACCACACACAGAGCATTGCTGTGTTACAAGAGCTCTCACCACACACAGAGCATTGCTGTGTTACAAGAGCTCTCACCACACACAGAGCATTGCTGTGTTACAGAGAGCTCTCCACACGCAGAGCATTGCTGTGTTACAGAGAGCTCTCACCACACACAGGGCATTGCTGTGTTACAGAGAGCTCCCACCACATGCAGAGCATCGCTGTGTTACAGAGAGCTCTCACCACACGCAGAGCATTGCTGTGTTACAGAGAGCTCTCACCACACGCAGAGCATTGCTGTGTTACAGAGAGCTCTCACCACACGCAGAGCATTGCTGTGTTACAGAGAGCTCTCACCACACGCAGAGCATTGCTGTGTTACAGAGAGCTCTCCACACGCAGAGCATTGCTGTGTTACAGAGAGCTCTCACCACACACAGAGCATTGCTGTGTTACAGAGAGCTCTCACCACACGCAGAGCATTGCTGTGTCACAGAGAGCTCTCACCACACGCAGAGCATTGCTGTGTCACAGAGAGCTCTCACCACACGCAGAGCATTGCTGTGTTACAGAGAGCTCTCTCCACACGCAGAGCATTGCTGTGTTACAGAGAGCTCTCTCCACACGCAGAGCATTGCTGTGTTACAGAGAGCTCCCACCACACGCAGAGCATTGCTGTGTTACAGAGAGCTCTCACCACACGCAGAGCATTGCTGTGTTACAGAGAGCTCCCACCACACGCAGAGCATTGCTGTGTTACAGAGAGCTCTCTCCACACGCAGAGCATTGCTGTGTTACAGAGAGCTCTCTCCACACGCAGAGCATTGCTGTGTTACAGAGAGCTCTCACCACACGCAGAGCATTGCTGTGTTACAGAGAGCTCTCTCCACATGCAGAGCATTGCTGTGTTACAGAGAGCTCTCTCCACACGCAGAGCATTGCTGTGTTACAGAGAGCTCTCTCCACATGCAGAGCATCGCTGTGTTACAGAGAGCTCTCTCCACACGCAGAGCATTGCTGTGTTACAGAGAGCTCTCTCCACACACAGAGCATTGCTGTGTTACAGAGAGCTCTCACCACACGCAGAGCATTGCTGTGTTACAGAGAGCTCTCACCACACGCAGAGCATTGCTGTGTTACAGAGAGCTCTCACCACACGCAGAGCGTTGGCAGAAACGGATAGTAAGGCAGCTACACACTGCCATGACGGATGCGTTAAAATGCTGTCGTGTGTCGAGAGGGTAGAAACCTTTTCACTTTCACTCACTGCAAAGCCACCAATGGGCTTCCACCTCCCGGAACGCAGGTTCTTCAGTTAATTTTCATTCAGCATTCTGGATGAGCTGCAGAGGGGAGTTGCAGTTGTCCAGATGAGTGATAAAAGTAACACCTGGGCTGAGCTGGGCTGAGCTGGGCTGAGCTGGGCTGAACTGGGCTGAACTGGGCTGAGCTGGGCTGAGCTAGGCTGAGTAGGTGGTGAGGAAGGGTCAGATTTTCTGGATGACTCTGCATGCTACCATGATGATCTCAGAGACAAACGTGTGGTGAGACAGAGACAAAAGTCATTTAATTCTACCTACAGCATGGCTGTTTTCTGAACGGTCATTATATGTCCTCTGGACGAATACTGTATGTTGCTCACATCTGAGGGACAACATATCTGTGGATATGTAATGAGCAGGGCTGTTACTGAATGTCCAATGGGCAGGGCTGTTACTGAATGTCCAATGGGCAGGGCTGTTACTGAATGTCCAATGGGCAGGATTGTTACTGAATGTCCAATGGGAAGGATTGTTACTGAATGTCCAATGGGCAGGGCTGTTACTGAATGTCCAATGGGCAGGGCTGTTACTGAATGTCCAATGGGCAGGATTGTTACTGAATGTCCAATGGGCAGGGCTGTTACTGAATGTCCAATGGGCAGGATTGTTACTGAATGTCCAATGGGCAAGGCTGTTACTGAATGTTACTGAAGGTGAGCAGCTATGTGAGGAGATTGACTTGCCTGACTCTCTACTCTCTCCCTCTCCTCCCTTCTCTACCTATCCTGCCCTCTCTCTCTCCCACCCTCTCTCCCCTCTCTATCCCCCCTTTCTGCTCTCTCTCTACCTCTCTCCATCCCCTCTCTCTCCCCCTTCTCTCTCCCTCTTTCCTGCTCTCTCTCTCCCTCCCTTCTTTCCCAATCTCTCCTTCTCTTTTTCTCTCTTTCTCTCTCTCTGCAGTGCTCTGGACGATGAAGGCTGTACCCTTCGGCAGCAGAAGTTGGACAGGCAGGTGGGTCTGTTCATACGCACCCGCACCCCTGCCCTGAAATTACCTCCCCACCCGCTTCCTTCTTCTTCTTTCGTGCATCATCAGATGGCCAACTCCGTGTCGTGCAGCCATGCCCTCGTCTCCGGTCCTAAGTCGAAGAGGCCGGCTTCTGAGGGTGGGCTGTATAGGGGGCAGCCGGTAATTATATGCTCGGCAGTCTGTTCAGACTCGCCACACTCGCATGCCGCACTGTCCGATAGGCCCCACTTCTTCATAGATGACTTGAAGCGGCCGACCCCAGTGCGTAGACGGTTCAGCGAGGTCCATAGATGGCGTGGTAGGTCTTCTCCTTTTACACCGCCACCTGGGTCCTGGATGTATCGGTGGATGCGGGATGGCCCAGCCGTCTCCCAAGTCTGTTTCCAGGATGCTGCCAGCCAGGCGTCTTTGGACAAGTCCTCAGGAGTAGACTGTAACAACTCTTGTGCCGCCTTGTTGTAGGGATGGCGAGACTTGAGCCTGCATGGTGGCGCCGGTGTTGTTGTGGCTTTGTGTAGGATGTGCCAGTCGTACTTCTGGGCTTTTCTTGCCAGGGCGAGGGTAGCCGCATCCCGTCTGAGACTGGCCGGAGCTATTCCAGCGAGGACTGGCAGGTGAGACACTGGGGTGGGCTTCAGGCAACCGGTTACTATCCGGAGGGCAGTATTGATGACAGTGTCTACCTTATTCGTATGTGTGCTTCTGCTCCAGGCAGGGGCGCAGTATTCGGCTACGGGTAGGACCAGGGCTTGTGTCGATATGCGTAGGGTCTGGGGGGAAGCTCCCCAAGTCGAACCTGCCAGGCGGCGGATGAGCGAGACCCTAGATGTGACCTTGGCCTTCACTTCATCCAGATGTTGCTTGTAGGACAGTGTCCGGTCCAAGCGTACGCCAAGGTACTTGGGGGCTTGTTGGCACTCCAGGCGGTTGTTGTCAACATACACGACCAGTTCCCTTCTTGCTTCCCGATTGTTAAGGTGGTACGCTGCCGACACTGTCTTGCCCATGCTGAGCTGAAGGTGCCACTTCTGAAGGTAGTCTGCCAGGATGCCCATGTCTCGGTTGAGACCATCTTCCATCGCCTTCCATGTTGGCCGTCGGAGCATGATGGCCAAGTCGTCCGCATAGCCGTACTTCTTAGATGTTGTATCCGGCAGGTCGTGAATGTAGATGTTAAATAACATTGGCGAGAGGACGGAGCCTTGTGGGACACCGTTCTTCAACCTTCTTAGCCTGCTGGTCTGGCCATCGCTGGTCTGTAGGATGAAGCTACGGTTTGATAGCATCTCCATGATGAACCTCACCATGTGCCGGTCCGGGATTGTTCTTAGCAGTTTTAGATGTAGACCACGGTGCCAGACAGTGTCGAAGGCGGCTGTCAGATCCAGGAATACTACTCCAGCTTTCTCGTTATCCTGAAAGCTGTCTTCAATGTCCTGAGTGAGTAGCGTTACCTGGTCCACTGTTGACCTGCCTCGGCGGAAGCCGGCTTGTTCCGGTGGGAGTTGTGCGTCCACCACTGGCTCAATGCGGCTGTGGATCAGCCTCTCCAGGATCTTAAATGGGACACAGAGCAGTGAAATGGGCCTGTAGGACTTCGGATCTTCGGCGGGTTTGTTCGGCTTTGGCAAGGCTATGACGGAAGCATGGCGCCAGGTCTTTGGAATCTTGGACCTCCTGAAGCATGATGAGAAGAACGAGCATAGCCAGCGAGATGTTCTTACGCTTTGGTGTATGACAAACTCTGGGTGAATATTGTCTCTGCCTGGTGACTTGCCCGGCTTCAGTTTTTTGGTTGCTGCACTTAGTTCGGCTGCTGTGAAGTCTCCTGAAAGGTTGGCATCGGCGCTAGCTGCCCTGGAGAGAGAGGACACTTCACATGAGGTCAGTCTTGTGAAGTTTTTGTCTGCATCCGGAAAGCGGCCGTTATTCAGGAGCTGGGAAGCGATGGCATCTGCTGTCACTGGACACCTGCGGGGCATTGTTTTTCTGCCTGAGAGCAGGTTAATGGTCTGCCACGCCTTCCGGCTAGAGTGGGTGAAGTCGATAGATTCCACCACTTCAGTCCACCTGTTCCTTCGGGTGTCGTCCAGTTTCTGCAGTAAGGTTGTTGCTGTTGTGTCCATTTCCTCCCTGGAGCTTGCCTGCTGGTGTTGGCGCAGCAGGCCGCTACACTCCTCATCCCATCCTGGGATGTAGTTTTTATTATAGCCACGCGGGATGTTATGCTTTGCTGCCCTCAGGAGGACTTCACAGTAGGCAGCGTAGGCAGCGTCCACATCAGCTGCTTCTGGGTCCGGGAGACCAGCAGTTCTTCGTTCCGTTTCTGCCATAAATGACTGCCAGTTCGCCTTCCTGAAGTTCCATCTCCTGACCGGTTTGCCCGCTACCGACTGTACCAGCGAAGGTACTTTGATGATGGAAGGCCGGTGGTGTGAACGAGGAAACCTGTCCAAGACACGTCTCTCAGGTTTCAGGTCGTTGCTGCGGCTTATGGCGAAGGCCAGGTCAGGGTTGGTGTAGGAGTTCCAGCGTGCAGAGAAGAAGCTTGGGGGCTCTTTTGGGTCGAAGAGCAGCAGTGCTTCGGTGTTAGAAGCCCACTCACTCAGCGCTTCACCATCCTGTGATGTATGGTTGTAACCCCAATCGGAGTGTTGACAGTTAAAGTCACCTGCGTAGATGGCGGGAGCAGGTACAGATGGAAGTGATGAAACAGTCAGCGCTGTTGGTGGGGGCTTGTATACATTCACAACAGATGTTTCCTGGATTTTGGTGACCAGCCACTCGATGTTACAGCCTGGTGGAGATTGGCTGGTGGCTGACCAGCTTAATCCATCTCGGACAAAGGTTGCTATTCCATGCTTCTTGCTGTGGATGGACCCAGCGAGGAGGAATCCGGGCAGCTTTAGGTTGTCGTCAGAGATCCAGTGTGTCTCTTGCAGGAGAACGGCTGCTACCTTATTGGTATCGGCAAGGTGTCTGATGACTTCGAGCTTGGCGATGGTAAGGCCCTCGACGTTGAGTTGGAGCACTGACAGGCCTTGGTTTTCGACGGTGGGGGTGTCCACCCGCTTCCATCCTCCTGTGACACAGGCCTCAATCGACAAATCAAAGAGACGAAGAGAGAGAATGAAGGACAGGGAGAAGGGAAAGAGAGAGACTGATAGACAGTATAAGAGAGAATGAGAGACCTCTATGGGCCCCTGTTGAGCTGCCGTTTCCTTTAACCCCTAAATGAAACTAAATTAAACTCATCCTATCTGTAGTGCATAGTGTTCCTCTAACAGTACATTGAGTGCTCATTGCTGTACCAACTGTGCAAGACTTATAGACGGTATATCTCTTTTAAAGTTTTTAGCAGGATTGTTCATTTTGTAGATGTATTTTCACATTGCATTTTCCGCTGGATAATTCATAGATGCGCACCCATGCAGAGAAATTGTGCATTTATGTGTCCCCACTGAGGCTGGAAGCCAACATGAGTCGCATAACTTTCTCGATGGACAGAATTACAGCTCATTACAATCTGAGTACGGCGGGATAACTGCATTTTTTAACGTTACATCTGTTTGAAAACAATATATTGTACAATAATTGGATACTTAAATTTGGTCTTCTGATTTCAAAGGCATTTTTTAACATTGTTTTTAAGAGCATCGATACTTGTCTGAGGCTTGCATGCTGATATTTTCACACCACAGAATGTGTGATGGAGATGCTTACACAGGCTGCCACCCTGTTTCACATTCATAGCACCGTATGACTGCTCTCCACCCTGTCTCACATTCATAACACCGTATGACTGCTCTCCTATCCACCCTGTCTCACATTCATAGCACCATATGACTGCTCTCCACCCTGTTTCACATTCATAGCACCGTATGACTGCTCTCCACCCTGTCTCACATTCATAGCACCGTATGACTGCTCTCCACCCTGTCTCACATTCATAGCACCGTATGACTGCTCTCCACCCTGTCTCACATTCATAACACTGTATGACTGCTCTCCACCCTGTCTCACATTCATAGCACCGTATGACTTATCTCCACCCTGTCTCACATTCATAGCACTGTATGACTGCTCTCCACCCTGTCTCACATTCATAGCACCGTATGACTTATCTCCACCCTGTCTCACATTCATAACACCGTATGACTGCTTTCCACCCTGTCTCACATTCATAGCACCGTATGACTGCTTTCCACCCTGTTTCACATTCATAACACCATATGACTGCTTTCCACCCTGTCTCACATTCATAACACTGTATGACTTATCTCCTCTCCACCCTGTCTCACATTCATAACACCGTATGACTGCTCTCCACCCTGTCTCACATTCATAGCACCGTATGACTGCTCTCCACCCTGTCTCACATTCATAGCACCGTATGACTGCTTTCCACCCTGTCTCACATTCATAACACTGTATGACTTATCTCCTCTTCACCCAGTCTCACATTCATAGCACTGTATGACTGCTCTCCACCCTGTCTCACATTCATAGCACCGGGGATGAGGTCAGAGGGAGACAATCTTGCGTTGAAAGCTGTGAGCTGGAGATGAGATGCAAAGTTCAGCTGAGGAGATTCGCCTGCGGAAATAGAATGGAAGTAATTTCAGAGCATCACATTCACATTCATAACATCACATTCATAACACCGTATGACTGCTCTCCTGCACAGTACAACCTCAACAGTGCTGCCTCCAAATAGACTCAAGTCCCGCCACCCATACAGCAAGGCGGCACAAGACCTGCTCAGGTCCATTCCTGAGGACCTGTCTACAGAGGCATGGCTGGCGGCAGCCTGGAAGCAGGAGTGGGAGTCGGCCGGGCCAACACGCGTCCACTGTTACATCCAGGACCCAGGAGGCGGCATCAAAGGAGAGGAACTGCCACGCCGGCAATGGACACTGCTGAACCGCCTGCGAACTGGGGTCGGACGCTTCAAAGCATCCATGCGAAAGTGGGGCCTGGCGGACGGAGCAGTGTGTGAGTGTGGGGAGCCGGAGCAGACCGCTGACCACATAATCACCACCTGTCCCCTGTATAAACCACCCTCGGAGGCCTGCCTCTTCGATGTGGGTCCTGAGACGAGGGAGTGGCTGTACGCTACTGATCTGGACATCTGATGATGACACACGAAAGAAGAAGAAGACTGCTCTCCTCTCCCTGTCTCACATTCATAGCACCATATGACTGCTTTTCACCCTGTCTCACATTCATAGCACCGTATGACTGCTTTTCACCCTGTCTCACATTCATAACACTGTATGACTGCTCTCCTCTCCACCCTGTCTCACATTCATAGCACCGTATGACTGCTCTCCACCTTGTCTCACATTCATAACACTGTATGACTTATCTCCTCTTCACCCAGTCTCACATTCATAGCACCGTATGACTGCTCTCCACCCTGTCTCACATTCATAGCACCGGGGATGAGGTCAGAGGGAGACAATCTTGCGTTGAGAACTGTGAGCTGGAGATGAGATGCAAAGTTCAGCTGAGGAGATTCGCCTGCGGAAATAGAATGGAAGTAATTTCAGAGCATCAGACCAGAGAGAAGTTTAATCAGGATAATAGGATTACTTCTGGCAAATGAGGGCAGTTACATGTTTGATTCGACTAACAGGGTGTGTGTGTGTGTGTGTGTGTTTG